>BKCP01004428.1:692871-723784 GCA_008636005.1 Striga asiatica | reverse complement strand
AAAAATGAATAAAGAGGGGGAAACATGATCTTATGTCATTGATCTTATTGTTTATGTTTGAGTTGGCTTATAGTCCCTTGGTCTTGTTAAAAATATTTGTATTGGGGGACAGGGAGTACACGTATGATGCATGGGTAGATTTGTAAAAGTTGGCTTCAGATGAGTCAAACATGTGTGGAAGAGCATTAGACGTGTTCTATTTTGTATGATTCGAGATTCTGGGGAACACAATTTTTAAAATGAATATAGACTATAAGGATCCCTTTGGGCACAATGAGATTGACATTCATTAGGATATCATAAATGAATGAACAAATTTATATTTTCGAAAGGTGGGCGAGATTGTTTGTTTGAGGACAAGCAAATGGCTAAGTGTGGGGGAGTTGTTTTATATACTTTTGTTGTTATTTTGTGTGTTTTTGAGTGTTTTATTTGTTTTCATTTTTGTTTATTTTAGGGTTTTTCCGGTCCATTAAGTCGTGTTTTCTCGTTTATGTGTTTTCGTATTGTTTTGGCGTCTTGTGCTTTTTATGTCTCCCTTTATCTTTTATCTTGTAGGAAAATACACTGCGGAGACACGCTTGAAACGGCCAGAAAACAAGCCGAAAAAGTCACCGGAAAGTTACCGGCCGGTCGGCTCGGTTAGTGCTCGGTGGACCTGCACTTAGGAGACCCGCGCCCAAGAGACCCGTCTGGTACCTCGCGACCTTGCTCATCCTCGCGCCCGCGCGCCTGCACGTACACGTCATCCAGAGGCCGACGCGCTACCCACGCGCCCGCGCCCGAGACCCACCTGTCAGCCCACGCTCGCCCGCGCGCCATTGTGCACACCCGAGAAATTAGTGCCTGTCCGCAGCGCCCAGCGCCCGCGCATCCGAGGAGACACGCTGCACGCCCGCACGACCCGCCTACATGCCCTGTGCACACGCGTACTCGTGCACTCAAGAAGACCTGCTGCACTCATCTGTCGCCCAACATCCGCCCAGACCCACACCAGACTCGCTCAACACCTGTATGGAGAAGGTTCTTGTCCCCAAACCCACCCAAGGACTCAAGCACTCGCCCAACACCAGTCTTAGGCGAATTTTTTGCCAAAATTCCTTCATGGGCGAGTGTTTTCCATAAATGTGTCTGTTGGAGGTGTAACTATAAATAGACTTAGTGTTTTGTATTTTGGTATCAATTCCCTATTTGCAAGATTTTTCGTTTAGTTTTTTTTTTCTCTCTGTAGTTTTCTTTCTCTCTCTAGGGGGCTCTGATGTAGGAAGCGTACAAGTAGGACGATATTAATGAGATCGCAATCTCAAGAACATCTAAACACGATGTCAAATCATTTTTTCATTCAATAATTCATAATCAACTGAACAAAACCATAGATGAGGAGCCCTTTAAATAAGACTCCTAAACCATATTCCTAACTTGTCCAATAAGACAAGATCTCTTATAATAATATTTAATTACTAACTTATTCTCCAAGATACCTATGCTAATAATATTAATAATAATAATAATAATAATAATAATAATAATAATAATAATAATACTCTACACCATTCCCTCCCGGTTCAGAAGGCTTCGCCCTCGAAGCCGACGCGCTCCCGTGGCTGGTGTGGAGTCGAACCCATGGTATTAATCCTCGTCGTTTTCCCCTGTCGAACACGAAGGTTGAATGTCGCACCTTCATGGTATCACCCACTTGAAATTCATGGAAAGACATATATGCAGCAGCCACAGACGGAATTTTGAAGTCACTGTGGGGACCAAAAAACAGCATATGTTTGCAATGCCGTAACAAATTCCCGTGAGAGAAAAGCTCGGGCCTGCGCAACAGAAGAACTACCAATTCTTTCAACAGCTGAATTTCGATAACCGGAACATGATGGAATTCCTCCAGCCCCGGAGGCTCCTAATCAAAAATCGGTGGACCCTCACAGAGACCGTCCTAAGATGCTCCTCCACCTTCTCGGGTCCTTCATCAAATACCGGCGGACCATCGTACAATGGCCCGTCAACTTGCTCTTCGTCGAATTCGGGGATGTCAGCGCGAAACGGACCTTCCCATCGACTATATTCTCTATCACATTCCCAATCGCATCGGGCACGATATCCGCCGACGATGGCAGACTCTTCGGGCCTGCCTCTATCGTCGCGTTGATCGTCATCGTCCACGAAGACCGGGCCCCGTCGCCGCATGTCACGGCCACCGTATGCAGAGAAGGGGTCAGCCTCGACGTGCGGGGTTGGAAAACCGTCGAAGGGATTCACCTCCGAGACTGTCTCCTCGCCGTCTTCATCACCGGACGGTGGTTGTGGAGATCCCCGACGGGCGCCCCGCTTGGACCACGGCCTCCACGTCCTCCGCGAATTCTCCACACACGCCCCGGTTGCCGGCATCACGGTACGTTTGCTTATCCCGAACCATGGTACGAATAGTTAGACGTATGTCCCCGATCTCCCATACAGATCTGCAATCTGACGACCCATCCAAACCACTCGGTCCGGCGGCTCAGGTTGTAGATGGCGGCGACACGCCTGTCATTTGCAGCATCTTGTCTTCGCGACAACATCGTGAATCGTGTTGACTTCTGATACAAACTGATGTAGGGAAGCGTACGAGTGGGACGATATTAATGAGATCGCAATTTCAAGAACATCTAAACACGATGTCAAATCGTTTTTTCATTCAATAATTCATAATCAACTGAATAAAACAATAGATGAGAAGCCCTTTAAATAAGACTCCTAAACCCTATTCTTAACTTGTCCTCTCTAAGACACCTATTAAATAATAATAATAATAATAATAATAATAATAATAATAATAATAATAATAATAATAATAATAATAATACTCTACACCAGGCTCCAAGACCCAATTGTTATTGTAATAATTCTTCGTCGAGATTGCAACTTTCTGGCTTATTTCTCTCATGGATGCACTTGAGACTTGGAGACTTAGTTTAAGGTCCAAGATCTCGCAAGTTTTTCTAGTCTTCACTTATTAGATTTTTCTAGGGTAAAGGTAGGAGATTTAATTATGCTTTCATATAGGATAGGAAATATATGATTTTGTGGTTGATTGTGTGAGCGAGAATTAATTGAGTATTCGATTAGTTGATTCGTGAGTGGCGATTGCTTGATTGTATGTTTTCGAACCTATGCGTGCCTTCTTTCAATCTCGGGTCTTATGGTACCTTGTTCTTTTTCTCTCTATATTCCTTTTTATTGCAATTTGAGGACTTTCTTGCTTTAAAGTTTCTATCTTGCTTTCGTTTTAGTTTAAAGTTATGACCTTTAGCTTATTTCAAACCCCAAATTGCGAGTAGAGTGGTTAGGAACTTTTCCTTTCTTTTGTGAGTCAATCATTGCTTGAATTCGTGGTCGAACAACTTGTTAGAGGTATGTTGTAAAAGCTCATTTTGCAGATTCTATCAATTTCATTTTGATTTGGCAATCATGTTTTAGTCAAAGTATATATGTTTGTAGTTTATTTATTTATGCAACCACACTCTTTGTTTTACATTGAGAAGGCGTGGTTCGTGGTGTCTCGAATAGAAAGATCACCTATCGGTTCCTTGTAAGACTAAATTACTCATTCACAGTCTAGACAGGCATTGAGACCCCTCTTGGAAAAAGACTGTAGTGTAATCCGGATTCAGATTGTCTTTGACTGAAGGTTTTACACTAGTACTTATGATAAGTATTAAAGAGGACCGCAGAAGGATAAGATTATGAGACTCACTGATCGTAGTTGTAATCTAGATCTTCGGTAATTGATGTTCTCTAAAGCCGTAAAAAAATATAAAATGGGCATATATATTCATTACTTGTTTATTTGATTTACCAAGGGTGATTCCTATTCCGCTAGGATGACATACTCGGTACTTTGGTAAATAAGAGTGTTTATGTGGTGTGCTGTTATAAATTATTTATGGTCACTATGTCCCAGTGCGCTGGGTTGATGACGTCCCCGAAATGAGCTCAGTAAATAATATTATGTCAAACCCTGCAGATGGATGTGTATCTGACATAATGGTTAAAGATCTGAGTGGTACTAGTTTCGGAAATGAATAAGAAGTTGATTAATTATTTGTCGGTAATTTAATTAATCAAAGGACGTTATATTTAAATATAGGGAGGTAAATACGTCAATCAGGTTAATATTAATTAATCAAATGGAGGTTCGAAATTATTGAATAAATTGGAGCTAAATGGGGAGAGCAATAATATTACTTTAGTGAAATGTTTTATTAGTTAATTCTACTTAGGAATTAGGAATTAATTATATTTCATAATTAAGATTCCTTAAGGAGAGGAATATTCCTTCTAGAATATATTACCTAGGGTTAGGAGACTATGGAGTCTTTTAGAAGGTAATTAGGATTAGAAGGAATATTATCCTAGATGGGAAAGGATATGGAACATGATTAAGATTCCTAAACCTAAAAGGATAAGCCCATATTTAGCACCTCCTTATAGTCCCTAATGTAGCCTATAAATACACCATGTCCCAACCTCTTCCAAACATATTGAGCACGTCGGTTTGAGGTTCCCTACGAGGAAAAGGAAATCGAGTGTTCTATATATTGAGGGTTCGGGAGATCCAGAAAATCGCACATCGAGATTTTTCGGAATAGGTGTTTAGGTAATACATTAGAAGATCTTAAGGTAAAATAATTCGAGCCTATTAGATCTCTAAATTCCGGTCAGATCCACCACCGTCCGCCGCCGCCAGAAATCGCTGCCGCCGGCGAAAACCGCCCGCAGCCACACGCAGCAAGTCGCTGCCGCACGCTCCCAGCNACGCGCCCAGTGTTCTCGCCAGCCGACGCACATGCTCTCGACGCTGCGACCAGTGCCCGACGCGCCTGCCTGCGACCAGGCCCGACCTGCAAATATCGAGACTGAGCCGCAGCCAGCTCGACCGAGGCCAACAACCACCAGCCGCGACCCGACCGGCCCGAGCCCGACGATCCCTTGTCTCGGTGATCCGTTCATGACCCGACGACCTGATTCCGACCAAGAAGGTTGTTTGTCCCATTTTTGTGTCTTTATTTCATGTTTATTTTCTTTTTGTTTTCCCCCATTTGTAGGTTTTTCGTGGTTTATTTGGTCCATTTCGTTCTTTTTGTGTTTTTCTCCTTAGTTTCTTCTTTTGTGTTATTTTGCCGTGTTTTGCTTCGTGTTTTTCCTTGTTTTTGTGTTTTCAGAAGATAGGTTGTGCCGGTCGAGGTTGCTTGAGCCGAGGCTGTGATATCGAGAATACCCGTTGTCGAGCCCAGAAGACTGGAAGAAGGACTAAAAAAAGATGGATAGAAACGGTTCCCAGAAAACTTCGCGACTCGCAAACATGTTGCGACCCGCGGGAAAAATTAAGGCTTGATGTGCAGTTCACGAGACGGAGTCGCGACTCGCGAGTTGAGGTCGCGACTCGCGAGGTGCTGTCGCGACCAGCCCCAGAAGTTTAACATTTGACGACGCGCGACTCGCGAGGATGTCGTGACTCGCGACCGAGGGAAAGACTATCTCGCGACTCGCGACTTATCCGGCGCAAATTTCGAGGACGAGATTTTTAGAGAAGATTTCGATCCTAGGGTTAAGGATTCGATTTTCAGACTTTATTTTTACGCTTTTTCTCTCTAGAAACTCAAGTCGCGAGTCGCAACTTAACCGGCGCGAATTTCGAGGACGGGATTTTTAGAGCAGATTTCGATCCTAGGGTTGATTATTCACTTCCAGACTTTGTTTTTTATGCTTTTTCTCTGGAGAAACTAATTCCTTTTCATCCTTTTGCACTTTTGATTTATTTTGGAGATTAAAAAACTCCTTTTTCTTCGTTTGGATTTGGATTGTTCGTTGGATTTGACATTGAGATTTTCACTATTAATCGTAAGTTCTTTTTCTCAATTGCTTTGTTGATGATGATGGCTTGGGTTTGTATGAATTTTGATGTTGAATTCCATATGAGTAGCTAAATCCATTCGCTAGGGATAGGGGATGATTGATTAGGTTCGATAATGATTGAATGCTTTTGATTGTTCATGTCTACTCGAGTTGCGTGAATTATAGGGTTAGTAGATTGATCACCTGTTTAACCTAGATAATCAACATGTAGAACCGAAAGGGGAGACGTTGGTCGAATTAGGCTCGTTTAGAATAGATTTGTTCAGAAACGTATAATCTATGTGTTGTTGGAATTGGTAGTTGATCGTTAACGTTCAGTCTCTTGTTACGAAGAGTTATTGAGAGTGAACCTCTGAACGAGAAACGATTCAAGGCCTTTAACCGAGCAATTGATTGCCGGTAATTTTGATAGAACTTAAAGCAATTATCCCCGATTCCCTAGCTCTTTAATCATCCAGAGAATCCGTTTGCTATTTTACTTTTATTTTATTTAGTTTAAATCAGTAGTTGATAATTGAAACCCAAAAATATTGAATTAGAGTGTCTAGGAATTTTTCTTCTCTTTTTCGTGATTGAATAAATGCACAAGAATATCCAGCTAACCTTCCTTGCGATACGACCCGGGGAACAAAACTTTTGATTCAACTCCGGTAAAAATACTGACAACAAAATTGCCGCCGTTTCCGGGGAAGGTTTAGGATTATAATTGTGCGCCTATTCGTTTTTTTTTTCAGTGTTTCTCTTTATTTCTTTTGCTTAGTCTGATAGTTCTTGATTTTTGATTGTTTGTTTTTCTTTAGGATTTTCCTTTGTTTATCTGGTGCTCGTGATGGTTTCTTTTGTCTTTGTGTATGCGTACCAGGAGTGGGCGTATCATAAGACCAAACGACGAACCAAGTCATGAGAGCGTAAGGGAGCTGTTTGACAAACTCAGCCTCGAATCTTCTGAAACCACTAAACCAGACATGGCCCTACAACACTGTGATCTCCTTCGAGACTTAGTCCATCTGACGATTGGGCTGATAACTTCATGCATCCGGTTGCCACAAGAAGCTCGGAACTACGAGCTTAAGATGATCCATTACAACCAGCTGCCATCCTTCCACGAGCTCCCGAATGAAGACCCGCTTAACTTCATTCGAGAATTCTACAATGTGCTACAGACCTTCCCTCTCCACGGGCTCAGCGAGGAGTAACTGAAGATGAGGAGTTTTCCCGAGACATTGAAGGACCGGGCCAAGGCTTGGTTCATGACCCTCACACCGGACTTTCTCACTACCTGGGCCGAAGTGTACACGAAGTTCATTGGGAGGTACTACTCCCATCAGAAGACCCAGGAGCTCCGGTCGCAAATCGTCTCATTTGCTCAACTACCGAATGAGCCTCTTCACGAGGCTTGGGAGCGGTTCAAGGATCTCTAGCGGCAGTGCCCTCATCACAACCTCTCTCTGGGGCTACTAATCAACTGCTTCTACGACTCCCTCCATCAGAACTTGTAGTATATGGTTGACAATGCGGCAGGGGGATATATCGGAGCAAAAACGGCTGGAGAGATGTTCGACATTTTCGAGATGATGAGCATGAATTCGTCACAGAAGAGCAGCCGAGGGAAGAAAGTGACAGTGAACGAGGTCGGGCTGGGCAGCAATGTGATGGCCCAGCAGTAAGCCGAGCTCACAGAGCAAATGCGTTTACTTAACGTACGAGGAGCTCAGCCGGTTCAGACCATGGCCATTGACACGTGTGGAGCCTGTGGAGTCCCAGCGCATAGGTTTGAAGTGTGCCCTTCAGCCTTCGATCAGGAGTTTGGTGAGCAGTATACAGATGCCAGCGCTTTACAGGGATACCAAGCCCGGCCTGGCAGTGACCCATTTTCAAACACGTACAACTCGGGATGGAGGAATCATCCCAGCTTCTTCTGGTCCAACAACTCGAACTCCCTCCAGCAACCCCGTCCGAATTTCATGCTGCAGCAACCTCGACCCACTTTCATTCCCCGTCCGAATTACCAGCAGCAGCAGCAGCCGAGAGGACCAGAAGCCGGGCCAAGTTCATCTCTCCAGGATGATAAGCTCGACAAGATCCTTCAGTATATCACGAACCAAGATGCATCCATCAAGCGTCTTGAGACACAAGTGGGCCAACTTGCCACTAGGGTCGGAACCATCGACACTGAACTGAACAAGGGAAAGTTGCCTAGTCAGCCGGAGCAAGTGAATGCAGTGTCTGTGATTTTGCCCGACATTGAGAGAGAGATCATAGGCGACAAGAAGGAAGAAGGAAAAGAAGGCCCAAAGAAGCAAGGAACCCTAGTGACACCGCTGGCTGAACCAACCTTACACAAATCTCCGAACCCATACAGGCCAAAGATTCCCTTCCCAAGCCGACTTTTGGAGGAGAAGAAAGAACGAGACCCCGGTGGGTTTGTGATCGATGTAACTTTCGAGACTGGGAAAGATGTTTTGGGGATGCTAGACCTTGGGGCAGGCATAAATCTGATGCCCCTCTCTATCTATTGGACACTTGGACTCGGCGGTCTGAGGCCCACCAGCATGCGTCTACAGCTTGCCGATCACTCGCTCCGTCAACCCGAAGGGATTGTGGAAGATGTCCAGGTAAGAGTGGGGAAGCTGATAGTCCCCGTTGATTTTGTGGTTCTTGATATGGGGGATGTTAGAGAGAACGGGTATCAGCACACTATCCTCCTCGGACGACCCTTTATGGGGATCACCAACACAGTAATTGATGTGAAAAAGAGGACTGCAAGCATGATGGTGTTGGGAGAATCTACCTTCATCTCCGTTCAAGGGTCCCAGCTTGAGCCGCCAAAGCAATTGCAAGGTCATGTCCATACCAACCGTCACACTCCCCCCTCCCGGCCGAGTTCGATGAAGCTGCCCCGGTCCCACTGGGGAGAGAGATATGATTTGTTAGCCGCCCGCCGCTGTTCGGGGCCTGACTATCTCCATCCTCCGCCTGCACCACCGAATTCACAGTGACTAGTATAGTCACTGTGCACTGTATAATTGTATCTCTCCCTTTTTCTTTTTGCATTTGGTTCTATTTTTCTATTTTTTCTACTGGTTATTTGAGTAGGTAAATGTTTCTAGCTCTGATCATCGACAATGAGTTCATTGTTCGGTTTTTAGTGTTAGGAACTTTTACATTATTAGGTGTTTTCATTATGTGTATATATATATTATTATTGCATATTTTTTTTTAAAAAAAAAGGGTTTTCGCGACTCGCGACTTATAAAAAGTTACCCCTGGGAAATGTTTATCATACTCTGTTTTTTTTCCGCAACTCGCGGCACTGTCGCGAGTCGTGAGTATCCCTACAACAAATTGTTGCCGGCCTCAGTTTTTTTCGCGAGTCGCGACTTACCTGCTATTAAAATCTAACCCCGACTCTTTTATTTTGTGTTGGTCTTTTTCCATCCCTCTCGCAATTCCATTCTCTCGCGCGACCACGGTCGACCATCCTCTCCACCATCTCCATTCGTCCCTTCTGACCATCCACCACCGGCGACCTACTCTCCGGCGAACTCGGCTCCTCCAATCACCTTCAGTCGCTCGCCCCTCACTCGCCCCGTTCGCCGCTATCTCTCGCAATCGCGACAGCAGCCCTAGCCCCCAAATTTCGTCCGACCATCACCTCGCCATCGTCGGGGTTTTCTCCGGCCAAAAACCACCATCACTCCGAATGCTCTGCCTCCAGCGACCCCCCATTCACGGCGACCTTGTGTCCATCTTTCCTGTTGGCCACACGTCACGTAGGCCCTTTTCCCCGATTTCTGATTGAGTGTCGCCGCTTCACCGTATCCGGCCCGCCGTTTCGACTCCGACCATCGTCTCTCGGCACCACATCGCTAGCGGCCACACCGTCATCTTCGACTTCAACTTCTGCTGGAACCCTAGCCGTCTCCTCTGATTTCCGACTGCCTGCCGACGACCAGCCTCCACCAATTCCGGCCCGCCACCGCCGACGACTGCTCTCCTCCGTCCACCAGCCTGTCCGCATCCACCTACTCTGACCAACAGCAGCCACCAGCTTCTTTCTACCCGCTGCCACTTCAACATCTTCACAGCTCGTCGTCACCGTTTTGAATTTTCGGGTAAACGTGCTTTCACCTATTGTGATTGGAGTACTTCTGTTGTTTGGGATTAGTTGGTGTTGATTTGTGGTGAATATCGAATCATTTGGGCTTCGTCACTCTTGTTTTCACTTGAACTTCAATTTTGAGTTCTTGCACGTGAGGTGTTTGATATATTGCTCGAACGAACTACTTATTCAATATGGCGAGAAAAAGAGCCGGTAACAAACGTAAGAAGACCGTCGGAGAATCCTCTGCTTCTCAGGACGAGCCAGTCGATCTATGGGCCGACTACAATGCCCCCTTTCTTATTCTCTCCGAACGAGAGAGGGAGGTTTATGCCCGGCTAGCACAGAAGGCGGTCTTGAAATCCAAAACATTCGACTTCACCCTGCTCTCCGACCTTGGTAATTTAGCGACAATTCAGCAGTACCTTGACACGCTTGGCTTGAGGAAGTATGCCGACGTTTTCCATCTGACCTATCAGAACCTCACACTCGAGTTCTTCAGTACACTCGAGTTTTGGAAGAATTCCGATGGATCCGAGTACATGACGTGTCATTTTCTTGGGACAAAGGTGATAATTGATGTCGCTGTCATAGACCGCGCGCGTCTTGGGCCTTCAGAATGAAGGCAGCAGCGGGTGGGCACCTATGTCTCAGTCTCCTTTCCGGTCCGAGATTTCTCCCGACACGGTGTGGGACTCCCGTGGCATGGTTGATAGCCTCATCGAGAGCGGCGCGATTGCCATAATGCACAAGTTCTTGTGATATGGCCTCTTCTGGAAGAAAGAGGCGAATAAGGTCTCTCAGAATGATCTCACTGTGCTTTGGTATATGCTCCGGAATGAGCCTCGAAATGTGTTGCATATCTTCACGGACGAGCTCCGGGCTGTCACCCGGGCTACGCGCACAATCGCCTGTTTTGGACATGTGGTGACAGCGTTCACCTTGCATTTCGGCATCGATCCTGTGGCGTCTGGCAGCCCCCCTGTGATGATGCGACGCATTGATTCTTTTGAGCTGTCTCATTCGGGTCTAATCCTGGATCGACAGACCTTTGTGGCCCATACACAGTGCCAGGCCTACACCACCTACGCGAACAAGGTGAAGGCCGCCGCTGCTGCCGCTCAGGCAGGATCGCCTCATCCTCAGCAGAAGACGGAGTAAATGGAGCACGATCAGGCTCTTATCGGCGATGACCATCGCCTTCCGCCTCCTGATGATTAGCAACCGGCCCCGGAGGTTGATTCCCGGGAGCCACGGACCACCCGTTCGCAACAGCGACCAGCGGGTACGTCTGCCCCATCCGCTTGGTGGTCCCAACCTCCTCCGTGGTAGACGGCTTACGAGGACCACTATGATCGTGACATGCGGTACATTAATGCCCGCTTTCAGGCTATTGAGCTATGGCAGAGCCAGTGGGACGCGCGGTACGCACAGTGGAGCTCCGGCACCGGCCAGCCCTATCCGCCTCCGCCTTCTCCTCCTCATGGACCACAGTGACTTGTCACTGTGTTGGTTAGCTTTTCTTTTTCTTTTCTCTTTATTTTATTTGTTTTGTATTTTCTCTTTTCTTTTGTTGTGTCGGTTGATTGTGTAAATACAACTTCCTTTCACTGCGCATCAACAATGGGGACATTGTCTGATTTTAAGTGTAGGGGAGTTTATGTGGCTATATGATTGACCAAGTCTAGTTTTTTTTTGTTTTAGGGTGTGTTTTATTTGTTTCTTTTGCTTGTGGACCAGTCTAGTGTAGGATTTATGTATTTTGGAGTCTGTACTTGGAAAATTCATGATGAGTTAAGACGTGTTTAATGAATTCGATGAGTTGTGATGATGGTATTGTATGACATAACGTGATGAAATGCTTGGTTAATGGCTTTGATTGACATTCAGATATTTGCCTAGTGAGGTTGGAGCCTTATTTCTTTCTTGAGATACATTGGTCGTGCTCTTGTTTGATTAGAACTTGCCTTGAGTCTGCATCGAAATGAATCAATATAGGTTGTGAACTGTGAATATGATTAAGGTATTTTTTGTATTTTTCTATCCTTGTTTTTTCTGCAGTTATTCCCTAGTTGCCCTTTTGAGCCGTGATGATGACATTTTTAAGTCTCGGGTTGAGAATGGGAGGGGATAATTGTAGAGTTTTGTTTATATTTCGGAAAAAAAATGTGACCAATAAGGGTCGCACAAAAAAAAAATAGAAAAAAAAAGAAAAAAAAAAGAGGAAAACACAATAAGTTGGGTGAAACGTGTGTTTTTAGAAGAAGTGTGGGGGAAGATCCGGTTTGTTTGAGCAACCGGTTGAGCGTGCATTCGTGGGTTAGGAGTTTGAGTTGTATTCAAGCCACTTAGCCTATATTTATCCTACTTGTCGAAAGAGCTTACGTTACAACCCTGAAAGACCTTTTGATTCACTAGTTGCAGTTTTGATTGGTTTAGAGTAGAAGTTAGACAATGGGCAAACCTATGATTGAACTTGTTATCGACCAATTTGAGTGCATCCATATCTTTACCTGTATAATAAAGTGAGTGAGGTACACATATACATTCCCATACTTGAGAGGACGTCATATTAAAGTTTAGCGGTCAAGCATGTAGTCGTGTTATATGCGTATGTGCCATTTGAATGCTCATTGTTGAAGTTGAACATGTTGAGACTTATCTTGTTATCGACTGATGTCCAGGCTCGTTTTTGTTTTGTGTCTTCTCTTTTCTTTTCTTCTCTTTTCCTTTCTTTTCTTTTCTTTTTGTTCGGGACGAACAAATGACATAGTGTGGGGGAGTTGTTTGTCCCATTTTTGTGTCTTTATTTCATGTTTATTTTCTTTTTGTTTTCCCCCATTTGTAGGTTTTTCGTGGTTTATTTAGTCCATTTCGTTCGTTTTGTGTTTTTCTCCTTAGTTTCTTCTTGTGTGTCTTTTTGTCGTGTTTTGCTTCGTGTTTTGCCTTGTTTTTGTGTTTTCAGGAGATAGGTTGTGCCGGTCGAGGTTGGGACTGCTTGAGCCGAGGCTGTGATATCGAGAATACCCGTTGCCGAGCCCAAAAGACTCGAGGAAGGACTGAAAAAAACGGACAGAAACGGTTCCCAGAAAACTTCGCGACTCGCGAGTTGTCTCGGGACTCACGACTTGGGTCGCGACTCGCGAACATGTCGCGACCCGCGGGAAAAATTGAGGCTTGATGTGCAGTTCACGAGACGGAGTCGCGAGTTGAGGTCGCGATTCGCGACTTGGGTCGCGACCAGCCCTAGAAGTTTAACATTTTGACGATGCGTGACTCGCGAGGATGTCGCGACTCACGACCGAGGGAAAGACTATCTCGCGACTTATGTCGCGAGTCGCGACTTATCCGGCGCGAATTTCGAGGACGGGATTTTTAGAGCAGATTTCGATCCTAGGGTTAAGGATTCGATTTTCAGACTTTATTTTTACGCTTTTTCTCTCTAGAAACTAATTCCTTTCCATACTCTTGCACTTTTGATCTATTTTGGAGATTGAAAAACTCCTTTTCTTCGCTTTGGATTTGGATTGTTCATTGGATTTGACATTGGGATTTCACTATTAATCGTAAGTTCTTTTTCTCAATTGCTTTGTTGATGATGATAGCTTGGGTTTGTATGAATTTTGATGTTGAATTCCATATGAGTAGCTAAATCCATTCGCTAGGGATAGGGGATAAGGTTCGATAATGATTGAATGTTTTTTATTGTTCATGTCTACTCGAGTTGTGTGAATTATAGGGTTAGTAGATTGATCACCTGTTTAACCTAGATAATCAACATGTAGAACCGAGAGGGGAGACGTTGGTCGAATTAGGCTCGTTTAGAATAGATTTGTTCAGAAACGTATAATCTATGTGTTGTTGGAATTGATAGTTGATCGTTAACGTTCACTCTCTTGTTACGAAGAGTTATTGAGAGTGAACCTCTGAACGAGAAACGATTCAAGTCCTTTAACCGAGCAATTGATTGCCGGTAATTGTGATAGAACTTAAAGAAATTATCCCCGATTCCCTAGCTCTTTAATCATTCAGAGAATCCGTTTGCTATTTTACTTTCATTTTATTTAGTTTAAATCAGTAGTTGATAATTGAAACCCAAAAATATTGAATTAGAGTGTTTAGGAATTTTTCTTCTCTTTTTCGTGATTGAATAAACGCACAAGAATATCCGGCTAACCTTCCTTGCGATACGACTCGGGGAACGAATCTTTTGATTCAACTCCGGTAAAAATACTGACAACAAAGGCCTAGTCCGGCTGCCCAACGGACTCTGCGGTTCACACGATCTCCTTAAGAGGAAATCAGAAACCTCTCAGAGTCGTGAAAAATTTTAAAGGGTAATGTCTTAATCCTAACTATAGATTCCGCTGCGTTATGATTTATTTCGATAAGTTCAAACTGTGCATGAACTATATATAAGGGATTTATGGGAAGACATCTTTTATATATAATTATTGATTTGAATTTATTTCGTACTCGACTAAGAAAACTACAAAACAATAATTATATATAAGGAATTTATGGGAAGACATCTTTTATTAATTATATTAAAATCAGTAATAAGTTTAGTGTATATATCTTTGAAGTTGTTTGCGATTCCATCCTACATAGAAATTTTATTATAATGGAAAATCACCCTCCACCGCGTTTTATTTCAATGAAGATAATTGGACTTGTGATCTAATTGTCGGTACTAGATAAATCCGGACAACTTTCTCATGGCCTGCGCCTCTAATGAGATGGCCGGTGGTGAGCGAATTCGCCAACAACACAACGGGTGTAAAGTTAGCCAGCAAGTGGTGGCAGTGCCGCTAGTGAGTGTCTGAACTCAGAAGAAGAATTATGATGGCAAAGTCGCATCACCACAGGGAATTGGGTTTTTTGTACCCCTAATCTTTAAATATACATGAAGGTGACAATCTTTCCCAAGATCCTTCATCTCTAACCATGGTGTCCAATAATGGTTTCAGGCAAAGGGTTTTGGTCTGAACTCAGATTAATGAACACTATCAATGAACTAGATTTTCGGGACATGATTTTTATGGGGTTAATTCGATCCAAGTGAAATGTTTAATATTAATTGCAAAAAGGGTAGAGAAAACTTTCTTCCCAACGAAGGACGCTAATTTTTCTGCACAAAATATCCACCCAACAAGATTTTTCGATTAAACAGCCTCATCTTGAATCACAAACCAGATCAACCTCCAAAATTGCGCCGATCAAACCGCCTCATCTCAAATCACAAAAATAGGGTCGGGGAAGTCCCCATTGAAGACGCTTTGATGATCTAGTCAAATATAGAATCAATGATATTTTTGTAAGTAAGAGAGAGATTAATAGAGTGTCTACACAACATTGTTTAAATAGCTCGCTATATAGCTTCTTTTCCAAAAAAACGCGACGTAACCTTATATATTTAATGTTTTTTTTCTCAAAAAGCTTACGCGGAATGTTGAAATGACACGCTATTTTGCGCTATATCACGCTATTGTACGCTACATTGCGCTATATTTTTGCAACGACATTTAAACAATAAATTATTCAAAAACTCGTATTGTTTAGGGATCAGAGTCATATTTACAAATGACAACTAAAAACTAAAAATATTGATAATGATTTCAAATTAAAAGTTAAAAAATACACGTCCTAAGGTGAATAGTGCAATATTTCCTGAGTGTGACTTTATTATCCTGTTGAGACCGTACACTCGGGCATTACCCTGTTGGGGTCGTTTTTAGTGTTCTCGTGTGTTTTTGTGTGTGCTTCCGAATATTACCCTGTTGGGGTCGGCTCTAGGCGGTCTTTTGACCTATCGTCCCATTTATGCAGTTGTTGGCTAGTTGTATTCAGCTGTTGGCTGGTTGTATTCAGCTAGTGGCTGTTCTTTTGCACATTTGTGCGCTTTTATATAAAATCTCTATCGTTTCGAAAAAAATAAAGAATAGTGCAATATTTATCGATCCATTTCTGTTATATCATTTTATTTTTCGATATATGCATTAAAGAAAGAACCAAAAGTTCATATCTAATTGTTAGAATTAAGTTGTAGTTAAATAATAAATAAATAATTAAAATGGATACACTTAAATTTAAACTATGACTTACCTCATTATATTTTCGTTGTTTGTTTTTACTTTTTAGTATATTCTATTTATGATTTAAATATTTATATTATGATATTTACATTAAACATTTGTGAGAAATAAATATTAGATGTTCTTTTTGAACTCATTCAAATACTATGATAATTTTGGGAATCAACCATCTAGTTTTATTACGTGCAAATATATTTATAATATTTCTATAAAAAAAATTACACCCAAATAGCTTACGCAACACGCAACGCTATTTACGCTACGCAGTATAAAGGCCAAAACACGACTCATTACGCTATACGCGTTTTAAAATACTGCTACAAAATGAATCTGAATCCCATATTTATAAGGAATTAATGTCTTGTTCTCAAAGAAAAGGCATTTCTTTAATCATGTAGAACTCAGATCCTACCTGAATCAATAAGAAATATATGTAAGTCCAGTTAGATGTCGTTTATTGAGGTAATAATATCAAAAGATCTTAGCCAATCATTGGGCTAGTTTAATTACTTAATACCGTTGGACCCGCACCAAAACGTGGTTGGGCTATTTTATATGCCACATCATATGATCATCATTAAGGACCGTTTATCCATTATCATACACATACTATTATACACTAGTGGGACTGACTTGAATGTTGGAGACTCTACGTCGGGAATCCTCCCAACGCTTTTTTAGGTACTCGGACGAGAAGATCGGGCAAAATTCAGAGACAGATGACTGATAGAGAAGTATTGAGGATGACCTATCAGTTAATGAGTGGGGAAAATAAAATCCATTCGGCTAAGTGGGAGAAGCTAGTTAAACCTAAGTTAGAAGGGTGATTGGGGTTTAGAGACCTAAGAGCCTTTAATGAAGCCATTATTGTCAAGCAGTTGTGGAGAGTCCTAACTAAGTCTAGCTTGCTCATGAGTAAAGTCATAAAGGATAGATACTTTAGGGATTAGAACTTAATGTCTATTAAACCCAAGAATGAGGACCACTGACTTTGGAAAAGTTGGCTAGGTGCTAGTGTTGGGTTCGATAGTACCGTACGGGCTGTACACAGCGGAATTTAAAATTTTTAAAGTAAGTATTTATCGTATAAATACAACACCCGTACATACTAATTGCGAATTAACTGATCGTCATCTTTAAAACATGCATCATATACAAATTTTGATTTGTTACTATAAAGTAAATACTAGTAAAAATATTTACCGAATGTCTTGAACTCCTTCAATATTGATGATGGATGAGGGAATCGGTTCCCGGTTGTAACTTCAACGACTTGAGGTTACTCGCTAGAGGAATCCAAGTGTCTTCCCTCTAAACGTATCCACCCTCTGAAGCCCGGTTCCGACGACTTTCCTTCGCTAGTAGAAAAGACTCGGTTTTCTTGTATAGGAATATTTATGAATTTTATTTGGGAATTTTAAGAACTCTTTCTTGAAGTTTTATGAAGAACACTTTCTTCTCTTTCTAACACTTAGAAATTTTGGATCAAAACATCACTTAAATGCAAAACCATTTTGCACATATTTATACTAAACATTTTAGCATAAAATAATCAACATTTAGTAATATTTAAATAAAATCAAATTTTATTTAAATAGTATTTACTAACTTTTGACTTTGAAAATAATAAGATATGTTAAGTAGTTCAAACAACCATCAACAACCATTTTATTATAATCATATTTATTATTTTAATCCTTAAATCATATTTAAAGATATAAATAATAATTGGATAATAAATCTTGAGAATCTTTCTCAAGACTTTATTATTATATCATTTTCCCAATATTATAATAATCATATTATTATTATTTTGGATTTTTGAAATTTAAAATCCTATTTTAAAATTCAACTTTATTAATTTAGTAATTACCTTAATTACTAAAGTAATATCCAAAATGTAATTAATCAATCTTATTGATTAATATATTCCTTTAATTGATATCTAATCAAATTAGATATTTATCAATTAATTCTAACCATTAGAAATACAATCTTTACCTTTGTTCATAATTAGTGTGACCTTTTAGGTTCACCTTAATACTAGTAGTGGGTTTACAACACTTTGTAATTTGAGTTAAATCTTATTAACTCTTATTCATGAATTAACCCTTTAATTTATGAACCCACATATCATGGTAACACCTAGCAAGTAGCATGAATCTAGTATTAAGTGAATAGCGAGTAAACCTATTCCGATTACAACTCCATACATGTAAAATCCTTTCGACATCTAATTTCCCGATTAAGTCTTGGGTATGATTTTGTCGAAACCCAAATTGACTTAATAACTATGATTCTATTTCATGTTTATTAACCCGGTTATGAATCACTATTCATCTCTGCCTTGGCCAAGGACTTTGGATTAATAACTATGAAACACATAGGAAATTCACTTATCTTCATAAGTGTCGAATCCTTTATTGGCCACTAACAAACTTCCATACATATCAACATAATACCCAACTTATCCCTTTAAACGATAGTGCTAGCTACCAAAAGGATAAATCAAAGTAGAATGTAATATGCACAAAGTTACCATTGTGCCTCAAGTCTTAGGATTAGTCATGTACTATTGTAACATGAAAATTCTTATTCGACTGAATAAATTCTTCATTAAGAATTTTCATACGGTCATGTTCAGTGAACTTGTTCTCTAACAAGCACCCACATAAATGTACTTACGTCTTACGCTAATGTTGATGGAATGCAACATTCTTGTCCAACAAGCATACAAACTATGTGCAAGTCTTTTATGGATTATTCGATATCCCATCTCGAAACATCCATCGACTTGGAACTGTATTTAAGATCACGGCTTTCAAGGTATGTTCCATGATCACCATCTCTATGCGCAACCATACCTTATAACCATAAGTGATCTAGGGATTTTATCTTAAGTGCAATTATAAGATAAATGCTTTCTCTTAAGATAAAGAAATGCCTTATTCATAATATAATTCCAATAGACTGTATTTACAAGTAGAATACGTCCAATTAGATTGGAACGCCGGGTACCCTACTCTAACAATCTCCCACTTGCCCTAGTTCCAATCACTCATGTATCTAAGACCCATCTTCTCAAGATGTCCTTCGAACACTTTCTGTGATAAGGGTTTAGTTAAGGGGTCTGCTATATTTTCTGCTGAGTCGACTCGCTCCATCACGACATCGCCTCTACCAATGATTTCTCTAATCAAATGGTATCGCCTCATAATGTGTTTGGATTTTTGATGAGATCTTGGCTCCTTTGCTTGCGCAATAGCCCCATTGTTATCACAATAAATCATTATTGGATCAACAACGGATGGTACTACACCCAACCCTTGGATAAAGTTCCTTATCCAAACAGCTTCTTTTGCAGCATCAGATGCAGCAATATATTCAGCCTCTGTCGTAGAGTCAGCAATTGTTTCTTGTTTGGAACTTTTCCAACTAACTGCTGCTCCATTCAGAGTAAATAAGTATCCAGACATGGATTTATAGTCGTCTTTATCGGACTGAAAACCAGAATCAGTAAAGCCTTCTAGTTTCAGTTCTCCATTGCCGTATACCATAAAGATATCCTTAGTCCTTCGTAAGTACTTAAGAATCATCTTAACGGCTTTCCAGTGTTCTTCACCTGGATTAGACTGATATCTGCTCGTTACACTAAGTGCATGAGCCACATCAGGTCTTGTACATAACATTGCATACATAATGCTACCAATAGCTGATGCATAAGGTATATGACTCATCCGTTCTCTTTCTTCAGGTGTCTTTGGAGACATCGTCTTAGAAAGAGAAATCCCATGACTCATTGGAATATATCCTCGTTTGGATTCTTCCATGCTAAACCGTTGTAGCACCTTATTTATGTACGTCGACTGGGATAGTCCGATCATCCGTTTAAATCTATCCCTATAGATTTTTATCCCTAGGATAAAGGATGCTTCTCCCAAGTCTTTCATGGAAAACTGTTTTGACAACCATGTCCTAGTTGACTGCAACATCCCTACATCATTCCCAATGAGTAGGATGTCATCAACATATAGAACAACAAATGTAACTGCACTCCCACTAACCTTCTTATAAACACATGGTTCATCCGGATTCTTATGAAAATCAAACGTTTTGATCGTTTCATCAAACCGAATATTCCAACTCCTCGAAGCTTGTTTAAGTCCATAAATAGACCTTTGAAGTTTACAAACCATTTGTTCACTCCCATTGGATATGAAACCTTGCGGTTGTTTCATATAAATGTCTTCCTTAATATTTCCATTAAGAAAAGCAGTTTTCACATCCATTTGCCATATCTCGTAGTCATAATACGCAGCTATGGCTAGCAATATCCGAATAGATTTAAGCATTGCTACTGGTGAAAAAGTTTCCTCATAATCAACACCTTGTTTTTGAGTATAACCTTTAGCAACCAGTCTTGCTTTAAAAGTATTTACTTCTCCATCTACACCACGTTTTCGCTTGTAAACCCATTTACAACCTATGGGTACAATACCCTGTGGTGGATCAACCAAAGTCCATACTTTGTTTGAATACATGGAATCTATTTCGGATTGCATAGCTTCTTGCCATTTATCTGAGTCAATGTCCAACATTGCCTCATCATAGCTTATTGGATCATTATCCAAAAGGAGTCCCTCTTCATTGTCTTTTGACAATAGGTATAGCCTTTCAGGCGCCCTAGAAACCCTTTCGGATCTCCGAAGAGGTTGTGTTTCAGATGGTCCAGTCTCTACTGGTATGTTATTTGTGGTACTTTGTGGAATTTCTTGTGGTTCTTCATTAAGTTCTATGACTCCACTATTCTTTGAGAGAAACTCTTCCTCTAAGAATATAGCATTCCTCGAAACAAACACCTTTTGTTCAGAGGGATCATAGAAATAGTATCCAATAGATTCTTTTGGATACCCCACAAATTTACATAAGATGGATCTCATATCCAACTTACCTCCCACTAACTGCTTCACATAAGCAGTACAACCCCATACTTTCAAATATTTGTATGAGGGTGATTTACCACACCATATCTCATAAGGTGTGCTGGGTACAGCTTTACTCGGCACTCTATTCAAAATATGTGCAGCTGTTTCTAAGGCATAACCCCAGAATGAAAGAGGTAAACTAGTGGAACTCATCATTGATCGAACCATGTCTAACAGTGTTCGATTTCTCCTTTCTGAAACCCCATTGAGTTGTGGAGTTCCAGGAGGTGTCCACTGTGAGATAATCCCATTATCCCTTAAATAATCAAGAAACTCATTAGTCAAGTATTCACCTCCTCGATCCGATCGAAGGACTTTAATACTACGACCAATTTGTTTCTCCACTTCATTTCTGAATTCTTTGAACTTTTCAAATACTTCAGATTTGTACCTTAATAGGTATACATAACCATACCGTGAAAAATCATCAGTAAAGGTTATGAAATAGTGATAGTTCCCCATAGCACTAACATTTAGTGGTCCACAAACATCTGTATGGATCAAATCCAACAGACCTTTAGCTCGCTCCACTTGTCCAACAAATGGTGATTTTGTCATTTTACCTTTAAGACATGATTCACATGTAGGCAACCTATCCTCTCCCATAAGGTCGAGTTTTGGTCCCAATTTGTGAATCCTCTTTTCAGATATATGACCTAATCTAGCATGCCAAATTGTGAATGAACTATGATTATCTAATTTCCTTTTATTTTGTTGAATGGTTAGGATGGGACTTTCTGGTGTAATGGTATATAAACCATTTGTCAAGTTTCCTGAATATATAAAAGTTGTATCTTTGAAAATAGAACATCTTCCATTTTCAATGACAAACTTAAAACCTTCCTTATCCAATATTGGAATAGAAATAATGTTTCTTATAATATCAGGAACATACAAACAATTTGAAAGACAAACTTTTACACCATTATTTAAAGCTAGATAAACAGTCCCAATTGCTTTGGCAGCAACCCTTGCCCCATTGCCCATCCTTAGGATTGTTTCATCATTTTCTAGCTTTTTACTTCTTGCCATAATTTGCAAATTATTGCAAATGTGTGAGCCACAGCCGGTATCCAATACCCAAGAAGATTCGTTAACTGATAAGTTAACTTCAACAAAATAAATACCTGAACTTTTCAGGCTTGCAAGATATTTCTTGCAGTTCCTCTTCCAATGCCCAGTTTTACCACAATGATAACATTTATTGGGTTCAGTTAATTTGTTTTGTTCAAGGATACTTGCAATTGGATTTTTAGCCATTTTAGTAGAGTGATCTACAAAAACAACAAACGAAGCAGAAAATAATTAAACTATGGAATTTATATTCATTTAATATTAGGTCTTTAATATTAAATGTCTCCCACTATTTTAATTAAAACCCCTTTTTAATTATGAAAATCTAATTTTCATAGTGGGCTTGAAGTCCAATAAAAATATTCCATATCCCAATTTTATGAGTACGCATGGAACATTTATATCGGTAGTCAACTTTTGACAATTGTATCTCTATACAACCTTCAAGATGTTTTGCCTCACCTTTCCTTATATACCTCAATTTTATGACCGTATATATTACTCGGTGTCAAATCAAACCCATCAAAACTTTCATGATAATGGCCCACCAGAGTGTCCCACGACTCATGGTCAACACAAAGAGGAATCCATCTCACGAATATCAATATATTTAATAGAGTTCACAGCTTTCGACATAGAATCATCCCACGACTCGTGGCCAATGATAAAACATCGTAGCATCTCATGTCATCTACTTTTGATGGAAGACCGGGATTAATAAGTTCCAACTTATTTTTATCCATTATTGATTTGATATGGAATTAATCAAATTAATCCGTTTGGGTTCCTTGATCTCATCGATTACCATCTTTACGTTTATTTACCGATTTCAGTCACCTAATGAAACGAAAGCGTAAATAAACCTAACATACATCTAATGCATGGTGGGATGATCATGTCCTTGCCTATTCGATCCATTCGAGCCAAAATGGATCTATGCCTATGTACGTGATAAAACAAATAATAGAACTACTTCTATTACATTTATTCTATCTACCCGTACAAGCACAGGCCTTCGAGATTACAACTTGTAAAATTACCCACACATGCGTGGGCCTTTGTCATCGAACGGTCTCCACCTTGATCTAATCTCTAACGATACAAAATTTAAAATTTTACAAATTTCATCTCAAGAGACTCGCAGGTCTCGATAAATTACATTTCTTCAATCATATTGAAAACATAATTAAACATCCATTCATTCATTCAATCATATTGAAAATGAAAACATCCATTCAAACATAATGAATATGAGGCTCATGATCATCCCTAAAACATTCATCTAATGAAATGAACATAAAATATCAATTTATGAGTCACACGACTCGTGTGAGGGTCACACGACCCGTGTGATCTTATCACACGACTCGTGTGAAAAATACGAATTGAAAATCAAAATTTTTCCCAGACTCACACGACTCGTGTGGCTCGTCACACGACTCGTGTGAGCTCACACGACTCGTGTGACAAGGTCACACGACTCGTGTGAAAATCACGAAGCTAAAATCAAAATTTTTCTTCATGCCACACGACTCGTGTGACAAGGTCACACGACTCGTGTGGCTTAAAAACGATTTTTAATTTTATAATTAATATTTTTATCATATAAAAAATTAATTATATTGCTTATCTCATAAGTCTTAACAAATCAAAATCTGTTTTAAAGACGATAACCGTGGCTCTGATACCACTGTTGGGTTCGATAGTACCGTACGGGCTGTACGCAGCGGAATTTAAAATTTTTAAAGTAAGTATTTATCGTATAAATACAACACCCGTACATACTAATTGCGAATTAACTGATCGTCATCTTTAAAACATGCATCATATACAAATTTTGATTTGTTACTATAAAGTAAATACTAGTAAAAATATTTACCGAATGTCTTGAACTCCTTCACTATTGATGATGGATGAGGGAATCGGTTCCCGGTTGTAACTTCAACGACTTGAGGTTACTCGCTAGAGGAATCCAAGTGTCTTCCCTCTAAACGTATCCACCCTATGAAGCCCGGTTCCGACGACTTTCCTTCGCTAGTAGAAAAGACTCGGTTTTCTTGTATAGGAATATTTATGAATTTTATTTGGGAATTTTAAGAACTCTTTCTTGAAGTTTTATGAAGAACACTTTCTTCTCTTTCTAACACTTAGAAATTTAGGATCAAAAACTTCACTTAAATGCAAAACCATTTTGCATATATTTATACTAAACATTTTAGCATAAAATAATCAACATTTAGTAATATTAAATAAAATCAAATTTTATTTAAATAGTATTTACTAACTTTTGACTTTGAAAATAATAAGATATGTTAAGTAGTTCAAACAACCATCAACAACCATTTTATTATAATCATATTTATTATTTTAATCCTTAAATCATATTTAAAGATATAAATAATAATTGGATAATAAATCTTGAGAATCTTTCTCAAGACTTTATTATTATATCATTTTCCCAATATTATAATAATCATATTATTATTATTTTGGATTTTTGAAATTTAAAATCCTATTTTAAAATTCAACTTTATTAATTTAGTAATTACCTTAATTACTAAAGTAATATCCAAAATGTAATTAATCAATCTTATTGATTAATATATTCCTTTAATTGATATCTAATCAAATTAGATATTTATCAATTAATTCTAACCATTAGAAATACAATCTTTACCTTTGTTCATAATTAGTGTGACCTTTTAGGTTCACCTTAATACTAGTAGTGGGTTTACAACACTTTGTAATTTGAGTTAAATCTTATTAACTCTTATTCATGAATTAACCCTTTAATTTATGAACCCACATATCATGGTAACACCTAGCAAGTAGCATGAATCTAGTATTAAGTGAATAGCGAGTAAACCTATTCCGATTACAACTCCATACATGTAAAATCCTTTCGACATCTAATTTCCCGATTAAGTCTTGGGTATGATTTTGTCGAAACCCAAATTGACTTAATAACTATGATTCTATTTCATGTTTATTAACCCGGTTATGAATCACTATTCATCTCTGCCTTGGCCAAGGACTTTGGATTAATAACTATGAAACACATAGGAAATTCACTTATCTTCATAAGTGTCGAATCCTTTATTGGCCACTAACAAACTTCCATACATATTAACATAATACCCAACTTATCCCTTTAAACGATAGTGCTAGCTACCAAAAGGATAAATCAAAGTAGAATGTAATATGCACAAAGTTACCATTGTGCCTCAAGTCTTAGGATTAGTCATGTACTATTGTAACATGAAAATTCTTATTCGACTGAATAAATTCTTCATTAAGAATTTTCATACGGTCATGTTCAGTGAACTTGTTCTCTAACAAGCACCCACATAAATGTACTTACGTCTTACGCTAATGTTGATGGAATGCAACATTCTTGTCCAACAAGCATACAAACTATGTGCAAGTCTTTTATGGATTATTCGATATCCCATCTCGAAACATCCATCGACTTGGAACTGTATTTAAGATCACGGCTTTCAAGGTATGTTCCATGATCACCATCTCTATGCGCAACCATACCTTATAACCATAAGTGATCTAGGGATTTTATCTTAAGTGCAATTATAAGATAAATGCTTTCTCTTAAGATAAAGAAATGCCTTATTCATAATATAATTCCAATAGACTGTATTTACATGTAGAATACGTCCAATTAGATTGGAACGCCGGGTACCCTACTCTAACAGCTAGAGGGTCTTTGGGGTTAGGTGTTAGGTTACAAATTGGGGATAACATGGTTGTTAGGGACTGGGATTCTCCATGGATCCCACCTGTACCCTCTTTCAAGCCTTGCTATCACTTTGTTGTAGTACACCATAAAGAAAATTTTTATGTGTGCTTTTATAATGTATTTAATTAATTTCCCAGTTGACTGAAATAAATGTTTTTACATTGTTGCACTCTTTATGATTGTTTGTCTATTAAATGTCCTATTATCTTATATGGTAGATAATGTTGTATATTAGTAGTCACACAGAAGATCACATTGTCCGATCTTTATAAGATATAAATTGTATTCAAAATTGAGATAGTTATGGACATGACTATCGGTTTAGGTTGTAGTATAAACTGAATGTAGTTTGTCTTGGTTATTAGCTTATACTAGTGCGGTGCGTCGCATTGAAAAGATCACAGTTGAGACGTGTTCTTCTAGTCTGACTGTCATGAAAAACCAAGGTCTTGGTGACTCTACTAATTCTTAACCCTAACTGTGATACTTAAATATATGGGATATTTGTTTGTTACATTGACTTTCCATAAGTGAGAATCAAGTTTGGTTCAATATGCTCCGTATCTTGGATAACAACATTGTCTGCATGATATCTATTTATTAGCATTAGGGCACCGTATCCTAGTCATCCAGGTTGATGACGTCCCCTTAAGGAACTCATAGGGACTCATAAGGATTATCGTATTAAACCCTGCAGGTGGATTTAATCTGTATGATAATGAGGTTTAGTGGTAGTACATAAAGAATAAAAGATATTAATTAATTAAAGCAGTCAGAAGCTTTAATAAATAATGGATGTGTAATATCTTAAACACAGGGAATTATATTGAGTCCAATAGAAGCCTTATTCATTCTAAGATAGAACGAGAGTGCAATATTAATTCTCTAGTGGAATGAATTAGTATTTATGAGCCAAATTGTTTTTGGGGCTGAACATAAGAATTTGGTCCCGTAGAGAGCCCAAGCCCTATACCTTCTTGGAGATCTCTAGACTATACCAAATGACATCTATAAATACCAGAGCTTTTTCATCTTCAAAACCCTAAGTTCGTGAGACTCATCAACCCGCACCATTTAGGGTTCGCGAGTGACGACTGGGGTTCCTGAGAACGAGCAACAACCCGATCTTTGCAACCGTTTGCGGGATCGTCGTCCATCCGGTGTTTAGACCTAAGACGAGATACAGTCTAGAAGATCGCATGACTAAATCAAATCCTCCATTTTAAGGTACCTCTCTATTCATACTTTAGGAGCATGCTTAATTTTAGTCGAAATCATGTATGTACGTGTTTGGTGTCCGATAATGATCTATGGGAACGGACTGCCTACACTAATGGACTCTAGCAAACTTTACCTCTGACAAAGGTAGCTTAATAAGGGTTTGTGATCTTATTAATCAGGGTAGCCAAGATTGGGATAGAGAGCTGATTTTTCAGTCCTTTGACCCTTTAACTGCTCAGGCTATTCTTAAGATCGTTTTAAGTCACTTAGGGATGAGAGATAAGCTACCGTAGAATGGGAATAGGTCTGGTGTATTTTCTATCAAGTCTGTTTCTGAAACTATTTTGAAGTATGGATAGAAAGATCTTAATCTAGCAGGAATCAACAACAACTTCAACCAAATTCAGAGGATGTGGCGATTCACATGGAAGTTGCCTATTCTAAGCAAGATAAAAGACTTTCTTTGGAGGTGTTGGAATGGTTTTGTAGGCACTATCTTGCGGTTGAGAAAGAGAGGGATAAGGAGGGATGTGACATGTGAGGTGTGTGGTGAGGGGGAGGAGGACTTAAAGCACAATTTTTCAAGTGCTAAAGGGCTTTAAAGTGTTAGAAGCTAGTTGGGGTAAGTTGGTCTAAGCTGGATAGATTGAGAATCGGTTTTAGGGAGTGGTGGGTGGATACTTGTTGTATAGATAATTCCAAATGCCTCAAAGACATAATCAGTCTCTCAACCTATCTTCTTTAGTAGCTTTGGAAAAGTAGATATTCATTAGTTTTTTAGAAAAGTTAGATTAAGGAGGAAAGGATAATAGAGTGTACTAGAGGTGATAGATTAGAGTTTTTAGTTGCTGAAAATGGGGTAAGAGCTGAGATGAGAGGGGAAAGTGGTAGTAGGGCAGTTTTGGTGGAAACCGGTTCTAAGAGGGGGTTGAGTAGGGTGGCTTTCCAAGGTGATTAGAAGTTGTAAGAGATGTATTTAGGGACTTACTGGAAGATTAGTGGAGGCTTCTCTGGCGACTTTATGATGGGAAATAGAGGAGGCAAAACAGAGAAACTGTAAGAAGGTTTGCTTCTGTGTGGAAGACAACAGATTGGTGGACAATCTTGCTAGCAAAAGGTTTTCTGGGGTTGTAGCAGAAAACATTTGTGCTTTGATTGTTTTGTTTGATTTTTGTTCTTTTTCTTTGGATGGTTTTAGATTTGCTAGTTGTAATTTGTTAGCCAAAAGGACTATTGAAGGAAATCACAAGAAAATCGTGTGTTTAGTTGCTCCATGTTGGAGTAACTTATTTGGCTTTGTACTTAGTTAGGTGCTATTATATTTAATCTTGAGAAATTTACCCCTTTTACTGTTAAGTTGCTAAATAATATTAATAGTACGAATGGGGTATCTTTTAATCATAAATACGAGATGTTTATTTAATTAAGGAAAACTATAATAAAGATTTCCTTCCAAATTCCCAACCAAATCTCGCTCCTATTCTCTCTCTCTCTCTCTCTCTCACCCTCATCTTTCTTCTTCTTTCGTTCTTTCCAAAACGCAAATCCCCAATTTCTTCTCTACAATTTCTCACAACACACAATTTATCAAATTTACATACATAGACACAATATAACAAATATTATCATTTATACGATCAGAAAAGAGTTCAATCAAAATGAACTTGGTGTTGGGTTTTTTTTCACAACTACGAGATTTATTCTGCCCCTTTGAAATCTCCTTCTCTCTCCAACCAATAAACACGTATTTAATTGCTTAAATCTCTCACCTTGAAATCTCCTTCTCTCTCCAACCAATAAACACACATTTAATTGCTTAAATCTCTCACCTTGAAATCTCCTTCTCTCTCCAACCAATAAACACACATTTAATTGTCGAGAGGTGTCTCAGATTCATGGCTGATTACGGCGACACGACCAGATGGTGTCTCAGATTCATGGCTGATTACGGCGACACGACTCAAGAAACTCATAGGCGAGCGACACGACTACGACCAGCTTTCAACCAATAAACACGACTACGACCAGACGGTGTCTCAGATTCATGGCTGATTACGGCGACACGACTCAAGAAACTCATAGGCGAGCGGTTGCGTCCCTGGGCTTGGGATAATGGAGGCTGGCGGAGGCCGGTGGTCGCGCGACCTGGACCGGTGGATGTTCGGCTATTCTGTTTATGTACCGTTTATGTATATAAACTGCTCTTCTGAGCGTGATGCCCGAATTTACTTGTGGATGTTTGGCTATTCTGTTTATGTACCGTTTATATACCGTTTATGTATATAAACTTAACTTCTTCTGAGCGTGATGTCCAAATTTACTTGTGGACGGCTATTCTGTTTATGTACCGTTTATATACCGTTTATGTATATAAACTTAGCTTCTTCTGAGCGTGATGTCCAAATTTACCTGTGGATGTTCGGCTATTCTGTTTATGTACCGTTTATATACCGTTTATATATAACTTTACTTTTTAAGTTGTAATGATATTGTTGAAGTTTATAATCTTTCCTTAATGGTTGTTTACTTATTGCTAACTTTTAGTATAATGTTGCAGAATAAAAAATATGTTTATATGTTGTTTATCTTATGTGTGTGTGTGTGTGTGTTTATCTACCCGGATGTTTACTACACGGTGTAATATACATTAGTTAAACACGTATGTGTGCGTATGTCTCTATTTTGTGTTTACAACCCGGTATAATATACTTTAGGTAAACACATTACTTAAAGTATGTGTGTGTAAGTCTCTTAAAAACATAAGATAAAATTACAATACCAGATAGAAAAAATGGTCCGAAAAGTGCATTTTGATAGGTTAACATCGTGCAAATAAAATATCCAAAAGCAATAGAACCATATTCCTTCACTGAAGTTCACCAGAAAAAAGGGAAAAAAGAAAAAGCAAAAACTGCAACAAAACATCATGCCAATAATACCAAAAAAAATCCAACAAAAATGCCACTGACAAATCACTACACAGGCACAAAAAACATTCCCAAAAATCCAAACAAGACAAATTCACAATTAACAAACAAGTATGAATTATAATTTGATTCACAAAATATTATTGCAACACATCTAATCACTATAATAAAGAGGAGGATTGTCATGCTCGTCGGACACCTTATGTTTTTTGTTTGATTTTCTGAACGAAGCCTCGATCCTCGAGACGACATCGTATGGTATCGCTGCGAAATCGGGGCATGCCGTTGAAGGCGGCGATTGAGCTCTCGCGGAGAATAGGGAGAGGTGGTTCTAGAGGAGTTTTGTCGAGGCGTCACCGGGAGTTTTCCGGATGAAGGGGAGGGATGTGAAGTGGCGATCCTCCGATCTATATGGCTAAGTCTCCTGTTTCATATGGTATTGGATGTCGGCTGGAGATTCATCTGGAGATTTGGCTTCGATTCTTCCTTCTGCTTCATATGGCCAAGTCTTCTGCCTCTAAATGTTGCCGGCGGTTACCCACGACTTCAGTCGATCTGTCGAGCCACGGCCCTCGGTCGGAAATTTGGCTTCAATTTTTCTGTAAGAGAGATGAAAGGTTGCTTTGGTGAGAGATGAATGTATGCACTAATATACGAGATATGGAGAGAGAACATGTGATTTATTTACATAAATATAATTAATATTACATTAACAGGTAATCAAGCCAAATTTAACCGCTTGACCTATTAACATTGTTTTAATTATACATGTAAATTTGATGAAAATTTTGTGTACTCGTAAATGTGATATTATTTAGTCAATGGCCTGTAAAAGAAGTAAATTTCTCATTCTT
>BKCP01004428.1:658905-691957 GCA_008636005.1 Striga asiatica | reverse complement strand
TGTGTGTTTGTGTGATTGTAGTTTCGATTTATTTGTTGTTTTTTGTAATTATTGCAAATCAATTAACTCTCTCTTTCAGGCAACTGATTAGAAGTAGAGTTTCCGTTTGGGATTGCAATTTCTAGTGTTTTGGAGTCTCAATACCTGTTTAGAATATTTCTAAATTGAATATCCCATCTTATATGTTTTATGGAATAGAAACACACCCAGATACGGAAAAACTGCAGAAAGATTTTTGTAGTTTAAAACATTTTGTCCCAATAGCTAAGAAATTTCAGCAATTATTATATTTCCTTGTCATTTTCCATTGTTTTTGTCTGGGTATTTAGTATGTTGTTCTGTACTGTTTGCGTTTTTTATTTGAGGTGGCAGTTTGAGCTTATCAGCTTATCACTTGTGGATCCTTTTTTAATAGATTTTATCATTTGCGTTGGAGTTGTTAGCTGTCATAGTCTCGACTCTTTTATTTTTAAAAAAAAAAATAATTATTTGTTACCTCCAGTTGCTCCAAAAAGATTTCAATAGCCTAAATGACCTTGCTTTTGGTGTTAATATCATTTTATAATACAGCTTGTAGATGCTTTAGCGTTAAAGGGGGCTTACACTCTTGATTATTTTACACTACTTGAGAAGTTTAATGTGTATGCATGGACATACTTATTCTTTTTTTTTTTGTTCTTTTCTTTTTCTTTTCTTTTCTGATGCAGAGGCTTTATTCATGGCATAGTGAAATATTTGCTTCTAGACATTATGACTGCTGGTTTCTTATATTTTCCTGTGTAGCAGATTTCTTGATAACATTATGAATGTTTTACATTTAGAAATGAAATAGTGACTGCTGTATTTAATGTGCTGCAGGAATAAGGGAATTCTTTTTGTACCTATTGATCAAAACAGACCCCTTTCAGATCAAGGCCCTTTCGACATTCTGCTCCACAAAGTGAGTTGATTGTGCTTTCTCTTACCGTTTCTCTATTTGTTAATCCAGAACATTTGCTTTTCTGGACCTTTTTTCGTCATATTAATAAATGAACTTTATTGATACATATTCTTTCAATTATGTATCTCGCAGTTATCTGGAAAGGAATGGCGGAGAGTACTTGAGGTTTGTTTTAATGTTTATAACTATGGCAAAACAGTTTCACTGACCTTATTTTATTGATATTTAGGAGAGTGGTTTGGATAGTTGGATAGGAGAACATTATTTGCAGAGTCTTTGCTCTAAAATGTTCATGACTGATCTTTAAGCATTAAGTTCCCACCCAATCTGATTACCATGTTTTCTCTTTTTAGGCTTATGTGTTTTATTTCCTGGTAGTTTTCTTTTCTGTGCTTGCTAATATTTAAGCTGTCCAGTTCTGTAGATCAGATTTATTGGATACTTCAGAATGGATATCCATCTTATAATCATCACTAGAAGAATAATTTAGAATTTACACAATAGCTTGGAGAGATTAAAGTTCAATTTTTTATTTTTGAAGCCGGTTGATTCCTTCTCTGAGTTTATAATTTTTCCGCATTATTGTACAATGTGCATGTGTGCAGTATAAGGTTTCTGTTCAGGGACAACAAGAAGGGAAAATAAGAGATTGTGAATGCAACTCATTGGTCATTAAAGAAATTGATGCATGAAACAAAGACTTCCTTTAGTTTCATGATGCGATGATACCCTTAATGCTAAACATCTTGTGTCTGAGAAAAAAATTGGAAAATTATGAACTTGCTGTTATTTTGTGATCCGTAGTTTAGTTAATTTTAGCTTCAGTATTCTTTATTTCCATTGGCATATGTAGTCAGTTTATAGTTTATGCATTGAGTTTAGTCAATGCTAAAAGACCATCTTCTCTAAAAACTGTGTACCCTTCCAACAAATTATTCCATCCTAGCACTGTTATTGAAAAGATAGATGTACTGTGAAAGTAACATATTACTTGGTCTTGTGGACTTGTTCTTGCTGAAAATGTTTTCATTCTCATTTTATCTGAAACAAATGTTTTGATGCATATAACTGTTCCAATAATTAATCAATTAGGATGAAGCAAACGTCTTGAGCAATATGTCCTGATTGCTAATTCTTGGGCCATGCTCACTTGTTTTAGTAACGAAGAAAACATGATTTGACTATTATGCTATGCATTTGATAAAAACAACACATAATTTAGGAGATATGGAAGCTACACTGCCTCTCTCTCTTGAGTGATGCTTCAGAACTCAGTATTATATTTGTAGTCTTGCTGTTGTTCCCATACCAAAGGTCGAATCTGTTCAAATTTCCAAAAACGTGATAAATGTACTATGTAGATAGAGAGCAAACCATTTACATTTCATCAGTTGCTATCTTACTTCATGATATTTTTCTTTTTTATTTCCAGCTTTTTCCTTGTGGAAGTAGAATCTGTTCAGCTATGCTGCGCTGAAGATTGAACATGCTTAATTTGTTGTCATTTTACGATTTTTACTTTTTATCTCTTTTTTCATAGGATTACCGGAAAGCACATCCAGAAGTAACAGTTCTTGATCCTCCTGATGCTATACAGCAAGTGCATAATCGTCAATCCATGCTCCAAGATGTTGCTGACCTGAATTTGGCAGATACCTATGGTACTTTTCTTATAGATTTACACCTTTGAGTATTAGGCCTTTGTGGAACTTTTGTTTACAGTTGAGTACAAGAGTTCACAATTGTTTATTTGTTTTATGTGGGTAAGACAAGAATGAGGTTTATTACTTTTGAGGTCCAATTACATATTTCCCTGCTCTCTTCCAGCAATACAAACCCATCATTTATTTTCAATTCTACAGTTATAACATAAATAAGGGTTTCAAATGCATCTGATTTTCAGGAAAAGTCAGTGTCCCTAAACAATTGGTCATCAAGAAAGATCCATCATCTATTCCTGGGGCAGTTAACAAGGCTGGGCTGAGACTACCGATTGGTATATCTTTTATGTACACTTGCAATTATCAGTATAATTAGTATGCTATATATGTAAAGAAATAAGCTGTTCTGGAAGCGTTCATTTCTTTTTTGGATGTTCTCTTTTGTTTGAGAATTTAATTTAAATCATTGTATTGAAATTTAGTGGCAAAGCCTTTGGTCGCGAAGTCACATGAGCTGTCTCTTGCCTATGACGAGTTCTCTCTACAGAAGCTCGAACCCCCACTAGTTCTGCAAGAATTCATTAATCACGGTGAGAATGAGTGTGTGTGTGTGTAGTTTACACGGTTTTCTTCAGTAAATTTATAATCTTCTGCATCGAGGAACCAAAATAAGTTTAATTAGCCTTGAAATTAACTTTTAATTGTAGGAGGCGTGCTGTTCAAGGTTTATATTGTAGGGGAGGCAATAAAGGTTGTCCGCCGTTTTTCTTTGCCTGATGTCAGCAAGCGTGAATTGTCAAAGACTGCCGGTGTTTATCGTTTTCCGAGAGTGTCCTGTTCTGCTGCATCTGCTGACGAGGCAGATCTCGATCCTTGTGTTGGTGGTTAGTTTCTACTTGATGATAGGTTTGAGATTTATCCAGTTTTAATTTTCTCAAATGAGTTGTGTTTACAATGTCAGTTCTCTTTTCTGATGGGTTGTGGTAGAACAGCCACTAATCTCAAGAGGTTATTTGTAATTTAAGAGATTTTTTATTTTTAAGCCGAACCTTTGGGTAATTATTTGTAATTATTTCTATCTTCCGACTTTATCATGCGTTTCTTGCAGAACTTCCTCCACGGCCATTACTCGAGAGACTGGCTAAAGCACTGAGGAGGCGACTGGTACACTGTTCATCCATGATAATTTTTTTTTTTTTTTTTTTTTTTAGTCGAGTTTCTGTAACATTTATTGATTAGGTGCTTTTTCTGGTAGGGTCTTCGGTTGTTCAACCTGGATATAATTCGAGAGCATGGCACACGGGACCAATATTATGTGATTGATATAAATTATTTTCCAGGTAAACCATACAGCCGATTTTCGGAATATATCTACCCTAGAATTAAACTGACGCCCTAAAAGAGGAAACTGCTGACAAAATATAGTTTGTTTACCATTTTCAGGATATGGAAAAATGCCAGAATATGAACACATTTTTACTGATTTCCTTCTGAGTCTGGCAAACAGCAAATAGAAAGAGGTTAATAAAGGCCTCTCTAAATCAGTCGCGTGCTTCACAAGACGTCATTTGTTTAAGAAAAAAAGGAATATTCGAAGGGGAAATCTTGCAATGTATATCGTGCATTGCTTTTGCATTGGAGGATTATCGAGATTGTGACAATATTCGACTTCATATGCTGGCCATGATTTTTCAAAGGGGATCAATCGCCTTGAAAGAAGCCAAAATCATGATTCCTTGGAAGCTCCTTTCTTTATGTTTACATTCTGTTTTTCGTAATCGCCAATTTCATGTTCGTGAGCACTACCTCCTCTTCGGTTGTGCCGTACTAGTTGATTTAGGGTGAATAAAGGAATTATAGTTTCAAGTTAATTGTAGCTTTGGACTTAAGCTGGCTATGTCCATGCNGGCAGAATTATTCATAATTAAAAATAAGAGTTTTACAATCCAAAGGGCTAACGAGCCCGAATACACAACCAAACAAAGGAGGAACACCAGAATTGGTGCTCTAGAATCAATCGAACAATAAGACTAATTAGAACTATAGGCGAGGCCTCTAAATACACAACCAAACAAAGGAGGAACACCAGCATCGGTGCCCTAGAATCAATCGAACAATAAGACTAATAAGAACTATAGGCGAGGCCAGAGGCTCGAAACCCATATTCTAACTCAACTCAGAACAGTCCACAAACAATACACACACACAAGGAGAAAAAGAAGAAAACTGAACACATGAACCTAATTTGCTAATTTTCCTTGCTAAAAACTTCACTCGGCGCTGCATGATAAGAATTTATTCCACTCCCTCCAAGCATTTCATACCATTACTCTCTCCGGCAGCCACTCCCGTTGAAACGCCCATAAGTTTCGCGCCTTCCACAACCACCAAAGAATATACGTGGAAAGTTGGATACGGGCCTCCGAAGTCTCCGATTTATCAAGCTCAGAAATTTGCCACCACCACTCCTTAAACGACCATGTTTGCAGCTGGCAGAAATCCCAGTCCAAAGCAGATATCTTCCATACCTTACCAATTCTATTGCAATAAAATAGGACATGCTCGATGCTCTCTTCTTCCTCCCCACAGCTTCGACAGATCCCGTCCATGCTAAATTTCCCTTTAGGCGATCACGCCGGTCATATTACTTATGGTGACACCTAATCATAGTTTTTAAACTCGGATTATGACACCCAATCATAATTTTTAAACTCGCATGGGAATCGACCACACAGGTTTGGTTCAATCGCATGGTCAATTGTTGAACCGAATAATTAGTTTTAATTTTTTTAAAATTATATATATAATATTTTATCATATAAATATACATAATACCAAAATTAAATGTTTCGTATATAAATTTTGTACATCAAACTCTTAGTAATATACTCCCTCCATTTTGAAATATAAGGCGTATAAAGATTTCTCATTTTTTTTGAAATATAAGGCGCGCTCAAAAATCAAGACAAATTTTTGTATTTTTTTCCAAATATACCCTCATTGTGTTGAAATTAAGGAAGTGTGGAGTGGTTGTGATTAAAGTAAATAAGGTTAATTTAGTCAATTTATTCATTAATTAATGCCTCCTTAATATTTGTGCAATAACCTTAAATGCCTTATATTTCAAAATGGAGGGAGTATCTCATAATAATTATTTACCATATAAATATATATAGTTTTTTAAAATTAAAAAAAAAAGTATTTTTTAAAAAAAATAAAAATTAGAAGGACAAGGTCAAATCGGGTTTTGAACCGGTCAGGTCGTTGTCCGAGTCAACTGGGTCAATGTCGAGTTGACCGGTGACAATTGGACTTGACCGAGTCCATTATCACCCGGTTCAAATCACACACACGGACCAATTTCGGCTCTGAGTCGGGTGAAAAGCTATACACCCAATCGAAAATTCTTAGAACAACCCATAATTATTTATATTCCAAGGAAACTAGCAATAGAGAAGTTGGAAAATATATAATACATTTAATGTTACTAAGATAAATAAGGATACCAAAGAAAGAGTCATAGTTGCCCAATGGATGACCAGTTGGAGACGATTGAAGTGGTGCTCCAAGCAACCTTCGATCTAGAGGTGTGATTGCATATAAATTTAACTAATATAAAATTAACTAATAAAAAATCAATCAAAACTCAAATTTAACTCAAATTTAACCTAACTCCACTAAAATCAACCAATCATTTTTACACATCATGTCAACTTTAATTCAATATTCATCCAGTCACATAATTTTAACTAATCATCTCTTCCAATCATTTTCCTCTTACTTTTACATCAAATTAACTTTAATTATTTTATTTTAAATATTATTTTAATTTAAACTTAAGTTCTCAATAACAAATAACCATACCATTTTTTTAAAAAATTAACGATAATTAACAGAAAAAGCTAATCAAAACTCATATCCAATCACACCCTAAAATTCAGTGAAATGTAGAATTATAAAACTAGCGCGTAGCCCGTGCGATGCACGGGATGGTATATTTTCTTGAAATGTTTAACGTGTGAAATATTAAAAATAATATAATTTATATATATGTAACAAAAATAAATGGATTGCAAAGAAGGGAAAAAAATATAAATTATTGAACGCTTTCTTTGTGAAGTAAAATTGTGAAGTAAAATTTGTGAAGCTTTGATATATTTGATTATGAATAGAAAAGTATGAAATACTACATGCGGACCGTTGAGATAGATGAGAAGATTTACTTAGAATATAAAGAATAAATATTGAGATAATGATTTACCTTTTACCTAGTATATATATATATATAAAATTAATATTGACATGATGTGGGAAAATTATGACGAATTATGACATAAATTCGTTTAGAAGTTAGTCGAAAATATTAAAAAATTAGATTTATTTTTTATTTTTTAAATCCTTACAGTAATTAGTACGCTCCTTTTCATACGCTTAATTTATCAAGTTTACACATACAAATCAAAATTAATGCAACTCGAAATATTATATAACAAATAAAATGAGATTTTTTATCTAACATTTAGTATATTGCCGGAAAATCTTTTATAAATCTTATTCTCTTTTTATGCACATAGATATTAAAGAATGAGTAAAAAAATTATCTAAATATGTTTAAAAGTATCTAATATTATATGTGTTAACAATGTTACAACCAAAAGACATTAAGAATACGTAGACTATTATATAACATATGTGAAAGTATTAAAATATTTTATATTATTATCGAAAAATGTGAAATTACCTCAATTTTGTCTAGACTATTTTATAAGAAAAATATATATACTTAAAGTTAGCATACACACACATATATATATCCTTAAAGTTTGTCCAACTAACATGTTTAAAAGTATATACAATTTTATATATAAAAACACGTTTAAAGTTTACATATTTTACAAAAATTAGACTGCTCTCAGTTTATATAAAGTTTGTTGCTCTCATATTCGGATAACGTATTATGCATTTAATGAAAGCACCCTACGATACAAATTTATAAATATTAATTAAAATAATTTTCTAAATTATATAAAATTGAAATAACAAAGGTAAATATTACATGTTCATCATGAAACAGTATATGGAATGCGTTACAGCTCTCCCGTTCGTGATGGGTTTCAATAATGCGGGGTGCTCTGGGACGCAAAAAAAGTTTGTTTCTTTTGTTAACGGAATCAAGTGTACCCCAGCCTGGAACCATTATATTGTATATGCGATGAAAAATTATTCTCTGTATTTTTTTTTTCTCTGAACTCGTGAATGATGAGTTGTAATGGTGGTAGTGAATATCTTTTTATACAATTTTTTATTAACAGTGATAAGATAATTATGGATTGTATTTGGATAGATAGTAAGTCCCATGATTTTTGCAACGGACAATTAATTTCACATATTTTTTATTAACCAAAAGTGATAAGATAGTTATGGATTGTATTTGGATAGATAGCAAGTCCCATAATTTTTGCAACGGACAATCAATTTCACATGCTTAATTAGCGGAAATATCACTATTATTAAGGAGAATATCCATTTGCTTAATTTAAAAGTATATACAATTTTATATATAAAAACACGTTTAAAGTTTACATGTTTTACAAAAATTAGACTGCTCTCAGTTTATATAAAATTTGTTACTCTTTTATTCGGATAACGTATTATGCATTTAATGAAAGCACCCTACGATACAAATTTGTAAATATTAATTAAAATAATTTTCTAAATTATATAAAATTAAAATAACAAAGGTAAATATTACCTGTTCATCATGAAACAGTATATGGAATGCGTTACAGTTCTCCCGTTCGTGATGGATTTCAATAATGCGGGGTGCTCTCTCAGACGCAAAAAAAAGTTTGTTTCTTTTGTTAACGGAATGAAGTGTACCCCAGTCTGGAAGCATTATATTGTATATGCGATGAAAAATTATTCTGTGTATTTTTTTTTTCTCTGAACTCGTGAATGATGAGTTGTAATGGTGGTAATGAATATCCTTTTATACAATTTTTTATTAACCAAAAGTGATAAGATAATTATGGATTGTATTTGGATAGATAGTAAGTCCCATGATTTTTGCAACGGACAATCAATTTCACATATTTTTTATTAACTAAAAGTGATAAGATAGTTATGGATTGTATTTGGATAGATAGTAAGTCCCATGATTTTTGCAACGGACAATCAATTTCACATGCTTAATTGACGGAAATATCACTATTATTAAGGAGAATATCCATTTGCTTAATTAACGCAAATTTCATGCTAAATTAACGAAATATTCACTAGCTTTTCACGATTTTTCTTCCGATTTTAAAGTAGAATACATAAATAGAAAGTCAAAAGTCAACTCAATTATTTTTAGGTTTCTAAAAAAGGATTTTTACATCAACCTTTTTAGATATATATAGATTTTACACTAAATGAAATTCCACCTTATACTTGAGTTTTCCAACGGAAGGTATAAAACAAAACGAGTTATTTGTAAATTCAGTTCGGCTTTTCAAGGCTCGAAAATAAAAATTTTAAATGTGATTTGTCTATATCATCTCACTAAGGATCGAATTCAACTTGTTATTAATATTGATAACGAGACAAGCTTGAGCTTGTTTGTCGACTTGATAAATACACAAGCTTGAGTATATCACACTCAACTAGCTTGTTTACACCTCTAGACATGGGCGGTTTAATCAAACTGTGTTATCTGCTACTAAGTCTGAATATTTTGACACCATAATTCTTTTAAACCATACTCCTAAATTTGTACACAGTATAACTACAATTATTCACATGTATAATTTGATTCGGCAAAGAAATACACTAAATTTCTGTGGAGGAAAGTATGATAAAATAAATAAAAGGAACATACTGAAAATGAGGATTGCATTCAACCAAAATGTAGCAGCATTCTCAGTGAATCAAACAGCAGCAGATACAGATACAATAAGCACACACACTTTGACAATCCCTAAACTGAAGAAAATAATAACTGACATTCACTGGGGCATTTCATCAAATACTTCATATTCATAACGAAAATGATGCACAAATAACATAAATTACTCGGAATTTTCAGGGGCCGGCATAGCTCCGGCGACAGGGGCGGCGGTGGAGTCGTCGGAGGCAAAACTCCACTCCGGGGGGAGAGGCGGCAGCGGAGGGTAAACGGTGGGTCGACGCTTTATGTCGGAGGGCCGGGTCTTGCGCGGGCGTGTCTTCATGTGATGCGCCGTGGACTTCTTCTGTGGCCTGGACGAGCACTCTATCGCCAGCCCAAAACCGCCGCCGTCCACCGCCAGTCTTCGCGGCTGTGGTGCGGCCCTGGTTACGGCGGCGGAGGGGGGTGGAAGCACCAGTCTCGAACCGAATAGGGCTGACACTGACATTTTTTTGGGTTTTTGGGTTTTGATTTGAGGATAAGAGTGTTGATAAGGGCACCGTTTTTATGGTGGCCAATGTGCCATTTCTACTTTAAATTTATGTGGTGAATAAACCTTGAAACTTTATTGAAATGCCGATTTACCATCTTATTGAACTGCTGATTAAAATATAGAGCAAATTTTAGTTGGACATTATCATTTACCGCTCCGTGATTACTGGTCACCGCCTTTTTTGGACGGTTTTGCCCTTCACTACTATCTCTCACTACTTTTTTCCTCTCGATTTTCTACGACTATTTTGACCGGCAAAAAATCGAAAAAATGACAAAAAATATCATGACATCGACAAGACATTAAAGATTAACCATGTATTTTTTTTTACTTTGTAAATATTTTTTTAGTTTTTTTTATTTTTTTGGCGCGTCCTACTTGGCGAGGCCGGATGCACACGGTGGCGTCCTACCGGCGAGGCCNACAAAAAAAAAAAAAATGAAAAATTATTTACAAAGTAAGAAAAAAATACATGGTCAATCTTCAATGACTTGTCGATGTCATGATATTTTTTTGATATTTTTTCGAAATTTTTTTTACGGTCAAAAGAGCCGTATAAAGTCGAGAGGAAAAGAGTAGAGAGAGGTAGTAAGGGAAAAAACGTAACTGAGGGGACGGTGAGTAATAATAGGGGGATGATGAATAGCAATTCAGTTTTAGTTTTGGTACTCAACTAAGCTTTAGTTTTAGGTTCAGTACCCCACTTTTTCATCATTGTTAGTTTTTGTACCCAAAATTCGAAAAAATATCATCAATAAAAACAAATATATTTATAATAATTAAAATATTATATTCTAAGCAAATAATAATCAAAATCAGTAAAGAAAAAATCATATTATTATAAACAGATTACAAGTTCTGAAAACAACTACTACCTCTTTTTTTTTAAATGTCATTTTGACTTTATCAACAATCAACCAAATAAATATCGTTTTGAATCTTTTGTACATATATTTCCATTATTACCCTCATCTAGCTAATAAATAACTACGCCTTTCATATTCACTCTTCATCTTTAACATACATCTCTATCCTCATTAATGAGGGTTATTATTGACAACAAAAAAAAGATTCTTAATTATTGTGCAACTTCTCAAATCGACATTTATTAAAAATATGAGGGAGTATCAATTTTTACTAAAACTGGAATTTTTTATTTTTTTCTTTTTCGATGAAACGTTTAGTATCAAAATATTTTTTTTCTGTATATTCGTTCAATATATATTAAAAAGTTCATATTAAAAAAATAGGTGAATATTTATTCCAACGACCAATTATATAACACTAAAATTATAAGCTAATAAGACTTATAATAATCAATTAAATAAATTATAGTCTAACAAAAATATTCGTAACGAATATTTTAATTATATTTTAATTTAGTTTGACTTGTCATATATGAAAAATTGAATGCATAGAAAAAAGTTACAAAATTTTTAAAGTAATAGGAATGAATATTTATAATAATTAATATATGAACTAACATTAAAAAAAAAAAGTATATGACAATTTGAAGAAAATGAAAGGTAAAACAAGTTAATTGTAGTTTTTGTCATAATATTGTGCATGAGGAGCATGAGGAGAATAAAATAATATATGTGAATGACTATTTTACCCCTGATGTAATTGTATTATTACGATTGTGCCATCAGAAGTTTTCCTATAAATAGGAGCTTCAGTTATAATGAAAATACAACCAAGAGAAAACATTCTCTATATTCTCTCTTTTCTCTCTAGTTTCATAACACGTTATCAGCATGAGTCTCTACCCTTTAGAGCTCGATTTGTAATATAACGAGAGTATGCTCTACAGTTGCGTCTTATAGACGATCTTCTGTATCAGAAATTAGAATATTACAAATCGTTATTTTCTCCAAACAATTTTTTTTATCACTCATGGGGAGCTTATGAACTTCATGTTCTACCTTTAGCCATTTCAATTATTTTCTTTTCAGCCCATAATATGCTTCAATTGATACACACAATATTCAAGAACCATTGAAACAAAAGTAATCTTTTGTTTCCCAAAATGAAAAATGAAAAGTGAGAAGGTAGAAAATAAAAAGAGCTCCTCATAGCTGTTCTGTGTGAAATAAGAATGGTGATCTTATTTCACATAAACAGAGTATCTAGAGCTTCATGTATTTGACTCGAGTCGGACTCCATCGACGAGCTAGCTTCATCCAACAACAAAATAGGCATAAGAATAGCCCGAGCAATTGAAATCTTTTGCTTATGGCCGAGTAGAAGTGTTGGACCCCTCTTGGGGGTTCATAGTGGTGGCATAGCAAGGAGTGGCCTGGGTTCATGCTCACGGCATATCATAACTTGTGAAATTTTGTTAGACACTCTCTAGCACCCGCTGTCATGATGTGGTTGGAGGTATGTTATTTTATGATTTTGTCATTATGGTATTCTTCGTTGGGCATTGGAAGGACGCTGAAGTTGCTTTGTCTGTGTGGTGAGTCACAAATAACATATGTGTTGTGACAGATAAATAAAAATAATAAGTCAAAGAAAGGATACAACTAAAATAAATGGTTTTGGTGTCGGCAAGTTGACAGAGTGGTCATTGCATTAATATCTAATAATATTAAATTATCATTTGGGCATTCAAATACTATTTGTCAATTTCTAGCAAGTTGCAAGCCCACGAAACTAACACCCCCAAATGCATGCTAATGATTCTTCAATAAAGACAATATTATTTTATACATGATCTATTCTATACTAGAATCATTGTTTGTTACATATTTAAAGCAAGCATTGGTGAAATTAATTTTTGATAATATCATAATACTTGGGGTAATAAGGGCTTCATTTTAAGACCAATATTGATATAGTTTATTAAATTATATATATTGGTATTATGAAATGTATGAAATATCTCATAATTCAATTGTTATACTCCTGAAGAGTTATAACATATGTAGTGCCTAAAGTATATAGTGTTCACATAAAATTGATTTATTATATTTTGATGCTCAACTTATATATTGGATAATTAGCATGAGCAGTTGGATAATTATTTATCATAAATTTTCCCCAAAATGATGCGTGGAAAATTGAACATTTCCCATCTGCGATTTATTATTATGCACAATCTTATATCACCACCAATTCGTACCTTTATGGGCCAATATTATAAACTAGGTATGCTATGATACTCCGTCAGATTTTTAATACCTAGAGGCCATTATAGGAGGTCGATTTATTATTTGGTACGTATTGTGCGACAATATTTAACGGCATTAGGGGGAGATATGAGCATAAATTTATTAATGCCGTAAAATATTTGAAATATTAATGTTTTCATTATCTGAAACTTACGCAATTGAACTTGAAGTTCATATTATATTTCTGCCAAACGAAATTTATAGTAATAATGGAGTGAGAAATTTGTATAAATGTACCACAAAGTAAGCAAAATTCCTAGGGAATGATTAACTCCTTAATGCTAGAAGCATAAGGTTATAAAATATATGAAAGTCAGCGGAAAATATATATTCAATATTTAACACTCATTTATAAAGAAACTCCTGGAGAATTGATCCAGTACATCTTGCACGTGCATAAAAACATTATAGTACTGGAAATGCGGAATAGCCAAAATTAAATGTTACGGAAAATGATTATAAATATGGCTACTAAATATGAAGTTGCGCATATGGTGGAGAGAATATAAATTGAATATCATAGTTGTCGACAACATAATTGCCTATGTGATTTCTTTACTATCTCAAATAATGATCCGGATCAAAATAATGAAAGTGCTAGAAGCGCTTAGATTGATTGAGATAGAAAGAAAAATAAAGGCATAATATTCACTCGCTAGACGATATATCCCAGAAGGATAGTATATCCCAGAAGAATGAATACTTATATGTGATATGGTGGTGTGATGTAAATATAGCGAGATTATGGGTTTACGCAGAGACCCAAAATTTTATAAAATTTCTCCCATTATCAATGATTCCGCAAGCTAATATATATGGCAGCAAAATTATCATGGCTATTGAGTCATATGTGAAAGTTCTGGATGGACTCGAATACCTGAGATGAAAGATAATTAAATCATTTAATTATATAAAGTTGTTGGTAAGATGTGGTACAACCAACAAAATTATTCCTGAAGAAAAAGTAAAGTACGAAATTCAAGGTAGAACCTTGTGTATAATATACAAAATGATCATCACGGTTAAATAGATTATGTTATGAACACTATGTAAAAGATTAAATAAGTTAGCTCATGCTTATAGACGGAGTTATAATAAAACTCTTGGTTAAATATCAAAGAGTATAATCTCGACTTGAAGATCGAGCATCTCCTAGAAGGAGTATTTGTAAAGATCCAAATAAACTAAAAATATTATTATTACTGAAGAACAAGTACATAAGGATCATATGATGGAAATACAGATAAGAGGTTGTGAATCCTCAATAAATATGCGAAAAATATTACATAATAGAACCCATTAAAGAAGGGTGCGTCTCGAGAGTATAAACTCCGTAACTCTGCCACCCATGATTATTATATGGGTTCATAATGAGAGATCTAAAGGATCAAAAGCTCTTTTTCACTTGACCCATTGTGTTTCCACAGAATCTTGAAATGTGATGCATTCTTGAAGCTTTTTGATAAGCTCAGAAGGCGTGTCTGCAGATTTGAATACTTCTCGCGTTAAAGGAGATATAAAGGTTTGATATACTCCTTCGTCTAAAAATCCAAACAAACCATGAAAATAATTATTAAAATTCAATAGACCAATGGGCTTATTATGAAGTTTCAATTCTGCCCAAGAAGCAATGGTAAACATTGTCATTAAAGTTCCATAACCGTCTGGAAGAATGATAAAAGCATCGCTATTGTTCACCATATCCATCATACAGTCATAAATAGAATGAGTTAGCATCAAACTTGTGGAATCTTTGATGACCCTTGTTGAAGCTCTATGAAAAAGTATGATACTTTTCACTTCTATATCAAAACATTTTCCAGCCATTAAAAGGTTATCAAAGAAAGTGATGCTAGTCCCTCCATACAGTAAATTGATTTTTCGATTCCCCATCTCCCTTACTAGTTGACTTCCAATATCAATATTTTGAGAAAAACTTACCAGTTTAGAACCACCAAGAACACACATGGTTTTGATCGGATGAAGATATTTATTACCATGAGAAGACTCTGAAACATCCATCTATTGATAAACTAAATTTTGTGAGATATATGATTATGATGGATGACTCGCTATTTAAATAGGATGTTTCACAAAACGATAACTGACAGATAAGGCGTTAAGTCTTCAAAGAATCTTATATGTCGGCAGCTATAAGATTTTCTGAAAATTACAGTACAAAATACAGAAATGTATTTTTCGTACTAGCAAGAACAATTTTTACAAACTTGATCTTTTGAAACAATATTTTCGAGACTATAACGTTCTTCTTCATTTTTGAAACGAATCCATAGAGACATAAGCTCTCGATGCACATAACCACTCGGATGTATCTCAAGAATCTGTTGAATCGTTTGATATATAGATTCTTTACTCAATCCATCCTTTATAAATGATATTTTATCTTCTCGATTTTTGGACACGAACCCAACAGATATACATCGTGTGTCACAAGTCCATCGAGCGCATTTGAAGCATCCACCTAATCTTTTTGCTCTTCGTTTCTTTGCAAAAGTACTTTTACCCATACCTGACATATATTTGTATGAATTTGGAAACTCTCCAGACAATCGAACTTTTGCCTCAATCAACCATCGAATATCACTTGGAATATCATTAATCATTAGCACTCTCAATCTTTCTAATCGAGATCGATAAATTCTTTTTATGATATTTATTGGGAGAAATGGATAATATTTACGGATATTTGAGAGTGCTAAATCCATTTGTGAATTCGGACCTTTGTTAAGGAAGATTGAATGATTTACCTGATAATTTATAGAAATGATGTGTATGCGATACGAATCTAAAAACAGAGCTTAAAAGTCTTTATGTCAGAAGGCATGATACGCATGTGATACGTTTCTGAATTTAAATATTGGGTACACTAGAAGTGCATTTATTGCCGCCGAAAGATGATGTGATATGTTTGTGATAAATATGAATTATTGTGATGTTTATTGATATAAATGATAATGGTTTGCATGATTTGTGATATGTGATGTTTTGTTCTCGATTGATGAAAATTATTACTAGCTAAATATTTGTGAATCAATATCAAAAGGGGTACGATATAGGGGCCTACTACCTCTCCATATGTGCTACTAAATATTATGGATCCACTAGATATCCATATGATTATATGACTCGTAACTTGAAGTTACAAGATGTTTTGAGCAATGAATGTATATATAAAATGTAACCTGAAGTTACGAGATGATTATGAAAATGAGTGTAAAAGCTAGTAATATACCCAATTAATATGATGAATTCTTGAAAGAAAATTGGGCAAATTGCAAGTGATATGATTTCAAAGTCCTACTATTATATATATTGAAATCGAGAACGAAACAGAGACTATATGAACTTCTCTCAAGAAATCCAATATTGAAAATACAGATCAGAAATTTGTTAAGACGAGGGGGAGAATCAATGATTGAAATTTTAAATGATATATGTATCACACTGGAAGTGTGCAAATAAACTGAATGATACTGATGGAGGTGAAATATGTGAAATATTGTGATAATACGCTGGAAGCGTTGATATTGTGCAAATTGACATACCCAAAATAAGTGATGAACGAGGGTAGGACTGAAAGTTGCACAAAGAATGATATGGTATGAAACCATGAATATTTGAAAATCTGAATGAATTTCCATGATACTCATGGAAATATTATGGTAAATATATGGAATATGCGTTGTACTCTTTTTCCCTTGACTGAGGTTTTGTCCCATTGGGTTTTCCCAGCAAGGTTTTTAATGAGGCAACATAGATGGCGTATTCACATGAATAGTGTACTCTTTTTCCTTAATTAGGATTTTGTTCCACTGGGTTTTTCCTAATAAGGTTTTAATGAGGCATATTCATGGTATGATGAGGACTACTGAATAAATGATATGAATCCTCATGATGATAAAAAGATATTGGAGTAGTTGTACTCTTTTTCCTTCGATTAAGTTTTTTCCCATTGGGTTTTCTTGACAAGGTTTTAATGAGGCAGCACGTGGATACTCCACTAAAGATGATATATTTGAGGGGGAGCAATGTTATGCTTCCACAATGCTCAGGTTTTGTCCCACCGGGTTTTCCTGAGGAAGTAATGTTGTGATTCCAATATGATCAGGTTTTGTCCCACCGGGTTTTTCCTGACATAATGAAGCAGCGATACTTGATGGCCACAAGATAAACTTCAAGATGTTCAGATTATGTTTTGTTCAAATAGCGATATTTAGAAAATAGTCATTCAAGGGGGAGTGTTATAATATTGTGCATGAGGAGCATGAGGAGAATAAAATAATATATGTGAATGACTATTTTGCCCCTAATGTAATTGTATTATTACGATTGTGCCATCAGAAGTTTTCCTATAAATAGGAGCTTCAGTTATAATGAAAATACAACCAAGAGAAAGCATTCTCTATATTCTCTCTTTTCTCTCTAGTTTTATAACAGTTTTCACGTCCAGTTGTCAAAACCAAGTCAGTACATGTATCAACATGAATTACAAATTTATGTCAAATAAGCTTTCAAAGCATGCTTGGTTGTCATATAGGTTCAACAAGTTCTAAATTAATATATAGAGCAAATGGTCTTATTTGATTTTAGTTAGTTTTATTATAAATTAAGTTGGTTTTATATATAAATTATGATAAAATAATAAATTTAATCGATATTATTAAAGTTCATAAAATAAACCAATTAACATGTTGAGCTGCAAACTTGTGTCTCAATCGATATGATTGTTTACTAGTAATTTTCAACTTATTATTCGCACAATGCAGCTCAAGGGAGTTTTATTTTCAACTTATTATTTATTTCGACTTTATATTGTTTACTAGTAATTTCAAGGGTAATTTCACTTTGATACTAAGGTATGACTTATATATTCAAAATTGAGAAAATTACTTACTGTACAACTCCTTACTAACATAATAGCATAATTACGACTACTCAAATTTTTATCAATTTTATGTGTTAAATTTAATTAAATAGGCCAGGTTGTTATTTTTTGCCTTGATTAACCGTTAATCCGATATCATTATATTTGTTTTCCATTTTAGGAGGTTCTCTTAATTGATTGAACCTCCTTTAGAGGATTCTTTCAGATCTTAGGGATTGATGTTAAATTAATTGATTGAACTTTTGGGATGAACGGCAGTTTAATTCGACCTCAGCGCCATCCAACGCGCAATGAACGATGGATTTTCTGTAGAATTGCTGAAGAAAAACGCCGCGCAGATTGTCTTCTGGCGGAAGAAAATCGTTGGCGGCTTTGGTATCCGATTGGGTGTTTGGAGGGTTGGGAGTGTTGATTGATATTGGGAGGAGATCGACAAGTTGACTCAGTATGCGGGACTCGTCGTGATTCTTGTTTGGGGAATTTTGGGCGGTTGAGAAAGGGACTGCGAAGAAGAAGGAAGAGTGATGATGGTTTAGTATTGATTTGTGCTTCTTCAAGGTGTTTGATGAAATTCCTCTGAGAAACATGTTCACTTCTATTGGCGACTATCGATTGCCATTGTCTAAAATAACTAAATAAGGGAGTTGCGGTTGTTTTGGGAAACTTTGATCTGTACAATTTTTAATTGTTGCTTGGACCATCCCAAAAGTTAGAACAAGATACCTGGAAATGGAGAAGTTGTTTTTTTTATTGTAGAAACATATACACAAATTATACGTTAGATATACACAATCTATATTGTGTTGTTTTTTAGAGTGTACAAAGTTGATTGAAATTGTAAATGTCATGCACAGTTGAAATATGTTTGAATTGATAAGTTCTAAGTTCAATTCGGTGTCATGTAAAATAGACATATGTTGTTTATCTAATTAATGTATAACTACATTCGGTTTGAATTTTGCAATCATTCAGAATTGTGTATTACGCTTTTATATCGTTTTAGTGTTGTTTACATATGGTTATCTTATGTATAACTGTACGGTTAATATTAGAGAAACATCAGATCATGTATATCTAATGTATATATACAGTATATCTAATTGGCAACATGTTGTAAGCAATATCCCTCCATTGTGATGTATAAACACATTCATATCAGTCATGTTCCTGTAAAATAAACAAATTTACTAAATAAATATTCAAGACTATAGAAATATCATTGTGTTGTTGTTGTTGTTGTTCAAGATTATAGTAAATATTCAAATTTACTAAATAAATATATCTATATTGTTGTTGTTGTATAGGAATATCATTGTGTTTACTTACTGTATATATTACGTTTAGATATACAAAAAGATGAGATTTACAAAACTGATCGATCCGCACGAAATCATTTTTTCTCCCTTATTTTAGACAATGGCAATCGATAGTCGCCAATGGAAGTGAACATGTTTCTCAGAGGAATGTCATCAAACACCTTGAAGAAGCACAAATCAATACTAAACCATCATCACTCTTCCTTCTTCTTTGCAGTCCTTTTCTCAACCGCCCAAAATTCCCCAAACAAGAATCATGACGAGTCCCGTATACTGAGCCAACTCGTCGATCTCCTCCCCATATCAATCCACACTCCTAACCCTCCAAACACCCCATCGGGTACCAAAGCCCCCGACGATTTTCTTCCGCCGGAAGACAATCTGCGCGGTCTTTTCCTTCAGAAACTCTGCGGCAAATCCGCCGTTCATCTTAAAACACCATTCAAATTTGAGTTAGTCTAAATAATATTTGATCGTCTATATTTTGATACTTAATTATTTTGACAACAATCTCTGTGGAATACGACCTTGCTCGCCACTTACTATAGCTACACCGTACACTTGCGGGTAGTGAAAATATTTTGCGAACACTTGGTTCATGACGGCCCGAGTGGCGAGATAACACTATGTTCGTCGGCTTCATATGTGAGAATGCTCCTTCATCCCCGACGAGTTCAAAATCGATGACTCGATGCAGAGAAGAAGGCATGATAATTTAATTAGAGAAATAAGAAGAGAAGGACGGTCTTACCGGAAGATCTAAAAAATGCAGAAGNACAACAATGGCGGGAGCAAGAAAGTTTCGGAGAGAAAGCACAAAATTCGTAAAATGAAAATTTTGAAAAGAAAAGAAGCCCGCCTATTTATAGAAGGAGACAGTACGATCGGATCGACGCCATAGTTCAGAAGGTAACCGTTTGAAAAGTGGTGAGCCCCGCTAGAAGCATGATTAACTGTTGGATGGCTGCCATGTCATCGAAAAAGGTGAATCGACACGACTTTTGAGGGACAGACACACCCCTTAAATGAAAGACTGTTCGCATGTCATCATTCAATGTCTAGGGAGACGCACCTTTTCGATATCCGCTTGAGTGGCGAGGCAGTTTCTCGGTCAACTCGAATTCAGTACTGGAAACAACGACCTCAGAAAGAGCGATCGACAATGCTACTTCTGAGCTCGGGGGCCTGTATTTTGACATCCTAGCTGAGTTGGACAGATCTTAGATCAGAGATTATTGTTAAAGGGTTCGGAAATTCTCTATAAAAAAAGTCATAAATTCTCTCATTTAATATCATTTAAGACGAATACCAGACCTCAATTGTGAAATTATCCGACCTCTTTATTACTTGATTTTACACAAATTCATCATATTATATCAAATTTAAACTGCTTAATAATCTCTTTACCATCACTTAATTGGTGCTTTGGAGTTAATCAAATCAGTGATCAACCACTTAATAACTTAATATTCTAAAACTTAAAAGTTTTTTTAATTCCTTTTTAATTTTTACATAAAATTATCTTTTGACAATATTTAATTAATTAATGTGACATCGACATAACATATACTATAATGTTACAAAAGAAATAAAGATATTTTTCTGAACGAGTATTACGTGTTATTTTAAATAGAAAATAGTAATATATTTTTTAATAAACTATCTATAAAATTAAAATTAATAAAATTAAAATACAAACTCACATTACATATTTTTTAAATTTTAATATTTTTTAATTATAAACTTATTAACTAAGATCTGTCTACTAACTCCGTGTACCATCACCACTAGTTAACCAATCGAAGCCAACGAAATCACAGTGGAAAAGAAGAAGTGCAGTGTAGGAGCTGGAGCCAAGATGAAGTTGCTAGGATGGTGGTTGATGCTTGTGGGCACGCTTCGATTGGCATCTGTTTGGTTCGGATTTTTCGACATTTGGGCCCTCCGTCTCGCTGTTTTCTCCCAAACGCCCAGTAAGTAGTCAAATCTTGTATACAGAGGTCGATGATTTTTATGTTTCTTTCCAAAACTCATTACGCGTTTGCACATGATTTTGTGATTTATAGTTTGTTTAAATCCAAATCAATATATGATTCGCCTATTTTCGCACTTTCACAAGTTAAATGCGCTTAATGCCGCTGTGGAGATGGTGTTTACATCACGTGAGTTTTAGATAATATGATTCTTAATTTTTTTATTCTGATACGCATAGAGTTGGGATTTTTTCTGACCCTTTCATCAAATTGAGTAATGGATTTACTCTCAATAAATACTGAAATAGTATGTCATATATGGATTTCCAACATGGAGTTTTCTGGTGTTTCATTTTGCCCCTTCAATTTATCTCAAGTTTGAGGCTGTTACTCTTTGATGTTGGCATTATTTCATGAAGTGTAGCTGAAATGATTACATTGAGCTTAATTATGAATTTATAAGTTTAAGAATTTTCAGTTTGCTACTACTGAAACTTTAAATTTGAATTTTGATCTCTGCACAGTCAGTTAAACCTGAGTCATAAGGCTTGCCTAAGTGCTTTTTACCAACTTGGGTTGATCTACAAGCTGCTTCATAAAACACGATTTGCCTTCTTTTACACCCAAATGGACGTGGGTATTTCCTACTCGGTTATTTTCTTAACGAACTCTGCTGAAAAAACTTTCTCAGGCTTATTTTGCATAATGTAGCCTGTAGGTAGTTATAATAGTATCCAAATGAAGACTATACTCTGAAGGCATTTAGGATATGAATATTCAGTAGTTAGATCTGGAATCTAAATTAAAAGAGAATGGCATATGAAACTTTATAGAAATATTTGTTACAGAGTGGATGCAGGGGAGACAGGTTCATGTACCTGAATCACAAACCATGATTGCAACTTGTTTTTACCATTTAATATTTTCCATGTGAGTAAAACTGGTTATTGAGATGTTGTCTTAAGTAATTTCATTACATAATGGATATAGTTTTTGTCATTGTTAATGGAGGGCTTTAATTGCTTCTCTTTGATATATTCGGCCTAAACCATAGAAATAAAATGATCATATTTTTTTGAAGAGGGTTTTCATATGAGCATCTGTAAGACATCCAGGCTCCAGCTATTACTCATTTGCTTTATTGCATGTCGTATTATTGATTGCTAGAATTCAATATTCGAATTGAGTATTATAATTTGGATTTCAGTTCTTTATTATATTACTCTGTAGTGACTGAAGTTCATGGACGTACATTTGGAGTTTGGACTCTTTTGACTTGCACCCTTTGTGTTCTTTGTGCGTTCAACCTCGGGAACAAGCCTATATATCTAGCCACTTTCCTATCATTCGTCTATGCTTTGGGCCATTTTTTGACGGAGTATCTGATTTACCACACCATGGCCATTGGAAATCTGACAACTGTCAGCATTTTTGCAGGTATTGCAGCTTAAATAATGGACTGGTATCCACAAAAATGTTGTCTAATCGAGTTTGTATTTGGATATTAAGCTAACTACTACTGATACTATTATTTTTAACACTATCACAATTATTACTATTAAGATTCTTTCATGCATGGATTGTAACCTAAGTTTCTTTGACAAAAAAATTCTCTATTTCTCAGTTCAATAAATCTCATGTAAGTTATTCTCCTATCGACCTTCGAGTTTCTTGCATGGTTTGAAAGTAGTTATCTTTCTTTTCTTTTCTCCTTCTTTTCTGTTTTTTGTTTTAATTATAACTTAGTTGGGTGGTCGACTGCAATGTCTTATTGCCCGAATTTTAATACTTAGTTCTTGAGGCTCAAACTTTCATCACAATTATCCTTCTCTGCTGATAAGAAGACTTCAGTTCTTGAGGCTTAAATTATCATTAAGAATTCACGATCATCATGCTAGGCTCAGTTTCTTTCCCTCCCACAAAGCTATAGTTAATTGCATTTTAGATACACCATTAGCTTCTGAATTATTATATAGTCAGTCTGTAGACGTTTACATTTTAGCTGAATTCTCTTATATTTCCAGGCACATCCATTGTATGGATGCTGTTGCAGTGGAATTCGCATCAACCAATCAAGAGTAAACAAGTATAAAGTGACATCAAGCTTGAAATGTTTCATGCTGACAAGAAACTGATAATATTGATGGACATTATTGTCAAATTTCGGGGTATATCACTCCCTTGAAATCACCTGAATCAGAGGTGTTACCTAAGTTTATCATATTCTCTCTCTCTCTCTCTCTCTCTCTCTCTCTCTCTCTCTCTCTCTNTATTAGTAAATGCTTGATTAATTCAAGATAAAATATATCGTTGGGATAAAAGTGTCTTATCCATCAAGATAAGTAAGGGCTCGTTTACTAGGCTGATAGGGATATGGTGGGATAAGACTATTTGTCCATTGAGTCAGCATTTGTCATTTTTAGTCCTTAATTTTTTGAATCACATCCTATGTTTACTAACCTATTTTGCATGATGTGATAAATCATGGAATGTCAATTTTACCCTCTTTATCTTTCCACTAAAAATTGTAAGATGTCTTCAATGAGCAGTTTTCCCCCTTTCTTTGCCCTAAATTCGTCGAGCGCAGAACAGATTTGATACAATTCCAAAACTTTGTAAATCATCACATCAGATATATAACAATCGCACAAAGAAAAAAAAAATACAAAAAAAATAAAAATAAAATGGAGGAGCACAGAATAGATTTAATATTCACGTGAAATAGTGGCGGATATAGCTTGGGCAAAAATTGTCGAGCAAGAAGCAATTGATACCTGACCTATGTTAGAACACTGCTTGAAAAAAAAAATTGAAAAAACAAGGATGAAGAAAATGGTGGCCGTCAATTACGGGCGGAGATAGGCAGATATCGGCCAGCCGGAGACGAACCAATTGACACCTGTGAGGTTAACAATGTTACAGTCCACTCCAATAAAATAAAAAAAAAATGAAGAAGATGATGATGGGCGTGAATACGGGAGGAGATAGCTAGGGCTTTTTACAGAAGAGGCGAGTAGAAGATGAGAATTCAGACAGCAAAAATTTATTATATACGACTATACATGTAATTTTCTTGACATACAGGGGTATAAATATCATTTCACAACCACCTTTTTGGACAAAATTGGAATTCAGATGGTGGGATAAAGAATCCGGCCTTATTGGGCGGACAAAATAAACCTGCCAACTCATTTTAAAGATGTGGGACCCACCTGCCACACAACTCACACATCAGACAAATTTAATCCCTATACAACCTGGTAAACATATGATAAAGTTGGTTAACCAACCTTATCCCATCCTATCCACCCTAGTAAACGAGGCCCTAGTGTTAGCTGCATGATTGCTCTTAATTGCCCATCTATTACTATATACAATAGAGAGAGATTTACTTGAAAGAGTACTAAAATTCTTACATAAAATTATTTAAGTTACTATTCTTAATTTTTTTTCCTTTTTTTTTTAAAAAAAATGCTGCTGAATGAAAATTTGAATTTAAATATTAAAAAGAAAGATTGGTATTTGAGAAAGATATTGTGTAAGCCTTGATTTCTTAAAAATATGGGCAATGATTTTCTTAAATGCTAAGGGTAAATCTGGTTAATGACAAGAAAAAATCTTGCTTTAAAAAAATTCGATCAATCATTTCCTTAAATTTTTTCGGTCAAACGTGTAAATTTAGTTATAAAACTTTGATCAATCTAATCAATCATTTAACGAAAAACGGTTGAAATTTTTTGTATTTTTTTGGAAAGTAATGTCAATTTAATTGTTAAATATTTTTTTATCCATCTTTATCTATCTACAAATCTCATCTTTTATAGTCACAACTAAAAATTCGTATTTATTTAATAAAGTATGTTAATTTCAGAATTAATTTTTATATTTCGAATTGTTCAACTTAATTGATGATTTTGTATATATTTAATAAATATGAGATATTTAAGATTAGTATTAAAATGTGTAATTTGGATGTCAGATGAAAAATGAATTTGTAAAAAAAATAGGTATCAAGAATCCATATAATATAAGATTCTTTTTAAATTTTAAAAGATTCTGTAGTTAGACAAATATGGAATAAAAAAGGGTGTTACTATTCACCGCCCCCCATATTACTAGTCACCGCCCCCCTTGGACAATTTTGCCCTTCTCATTTTTTCTAAACATCTCAGAGGAAAGTGTACGGTGAAATGTCGTCAAATTCGGAGGTACGAAAAAATACGTGTCCGGCCGCCGGTTCCGGACAGCTTATAGCCCGTCCGGAACCGGCGTCCGGACGGCTTAAAGACCGTCCGGAACCGGCGGCCGGACGTCTTGAAGACCGTCCGGAAAGCATGGCCGGTCGGACCGGCCGTGTCCGAACCGGCCGGCCGGACGGCAAGAAAGCCGGCCGGAAACGACGGCCGGTCGGAACCGGCTCCGTCCGGTTCAGCCGGCCGGTCGGCAGTTTTTTTTTTAAAAAAAAAAATAAAATTATTATGTTATTTATTCGAAATAATTATGTTATAAATTGGACTATATTATTATGTTATAAATTATTATGTTACATTTTAGACTTGATTATGATATAAATTGGACGTTTATCGTGTTAGGAGTTACAAATTATTATGTTACATGTTGATTATAATATAAATTGGACGTTTAGATATTATCGTGGTACGAGTTAGAAATTATTACATTATATATTAGTTTTAGTTATGTTATAAATTGACGTTAGAGAGTATCGTGTTAAGAGTTACAAGTTATTGTGTTACATGTTTATTATAATATAAATTGGACGTTAGATATTATCGTGATCGTGTCAGGAGTTACAAATTATATTAATTGAACGTTAGATAATATCATGTTACGAGTTACAAATTATTATGTTACATCGTAGAATTAATTATCTTAATTTAAAATGTTCTAAAAATAAAAATATTGTACTATATAGCAGGAGTCATGGGAAGATTTTGGAGGAGATGGTGTTGATTACAGTCTGCGTTTCGATACATCTTCATTCTATAATAGTGCTCAGGAGGCTATTGAAGCTGCAAAACACCAGGCAATGCTGAATGGTTTCCTATTAATTATTTCGAGCCACAAAAAGAAAACGGTCAGACTTTTGAAGTGCCATAGAGGCGAACGGTACAGAGGCACAGGCGGAAATTCTAGAAGGACAAAAACGAATAAGTGCGGCTGCAATTTTGAGATCAAAGTAAAAAAGGTGTCCGGCGTTCCATACTGGAGGATCTGTAGATGTAGCAATGAAGAGAAAGGCTACCATAACCATGCATTTGCTGTGTATCCTGAGGGTCATAGCCAGTTGAGCGGTCTCAGCACTTCATCTAAGAGAATTGTTCGTGACATGACGGACGCTCAGGTGGCCCCGAAAAAAATTATGGCCGCGCTGAAGGAAAAGAATCCGGGAGACAATGTTCATGTGCGCCAGGTATATATATTTATATCTTGTAATATATGTTTTAATTAAATTTTTTAAGTTAATTATGATAATTAGTAATTTTTTATATGTAAAAGTTATTGTAATAATTAATAAATTTTATTATATTTACTAATGTATTACTATTGTGATAGTTAATAATTTTTTTATCAAATTAATCGCATTATAATTAACGCTAATCGGTGACAGGTATATAACTTTAGAGATAAGCTGCGGAGAGAGGGTTCCGACGGTAGAGACGTTCCTACTCAGCTTATGCATTTGGCCGTGAGCAGCCAGTATACAGTTTATGTAGAATCCGATCCGAACACGAAAGTGTTGACGCATATATTCATGGCCCATCCTGCGTCGATCAATCTATTCCGGACATATCACTGGTATGTCGGTATAGATTCCACGTATAAAACCAACAGGTATGTTACTTTATAAATACTTTATTAGTATGAATCTTAAAAGTGTTGACGCATATATTTATGTGCTTATATTTTTTGTCTTCTTGGTCACATTTGCACAGGTACAAGATGCCGTTGGTCGAGATGATTGGGATGACGCCGTGCAACCAGAACTTCCTAATTGCGTATGCCCTCATCAGGGACGAGAAAGAGACCAGTTACGACTGAGTTCTAGACAAGTTGAGACTACTGATAGGCCAAAGCGTATATCCTCATGTTGTTGTCAGTGACAGAGAGTTGGGTCTACTCACTCCTATTCAGAGGCATTTTCCTGAAGCAGCCCACTTCCTCTGCACGTGGCACATCAACAAGGATGTGGAAGCCAGAACCTACCACCTATTTGGGAAGAATAAAAAATTCTCGGAGATTTTCACGCACAGTACGTGGAAGGCGATTGCAGAGGCCAGTACGTTCGATGCCTACAACGATGCCGTTGCCGAGCTGCGCGCAAAATATTCGAACAATGCAGAGGTGATACGGTATGTGGAGGGCACATGGTTAGTGCACCGCGAGAAGTTTGTGAAGGCTTGGACCAACCGAGTGACACATTTTGGAAACACAACTTCCTGTACGGTGGAGAGTGCTCACTCTGCGTTGAAGGAGTGGCTTCAGACGTCCACCGGCGCGCTCGATACGGTTTGGCAGAAGATTAATAAGCATATCGATAATCAAGTGACTGAAATCAAGTACGTACTGCAATTTTTAAATGTGTTATTATATTACTGCATTAATTAATTATAATCTAACGTTATGTAACGTATTATCAGGACGGCGCTTGAGGCCTCGAGATCTAAGAAGAATACACGGTACAAGGGAATCCGTTTCGCGAGCGTGATACTGAGGGTCTCGCATAACTGTCTGAGTTTATTGGACGCTGAGCTTACGAGGATGCACAAGTTGGACACCGATGTTTACACTAGCTGCGGTTGTGTATTGCAGCTCACTCATGGACTTCCTTGTGCCTGTCTCCTCCGTAACGCAGAAGATTTCGACGCTCCGATTGATCTCGGAATGATTCACCAGTTCTGGAGAACGCTCGAGATATTAGAGCCAGGTAATTTAAGATTAATGTTTTATTTATAATTTTCTATTAAAATACATTATTTGTTTTAATTCATTGACTTTTTTATCGTATACTTGTAGGGACTGGTCATCCGAGCCAGGCGAGCAACGCTGCATGGTCAGATGCGACGTTCTTTCATACGCTTGTGACTGAGGTTGAAACCCGCGATCCCGCGACGATGCGGTACGTGAATAAGTTCATGTACAATCATCTTTACCCAGACCAACAGGATTATGCGGAACCTGAGGTTAAGGATAACCCGCGAGGTCGTCCCAAGAAAACTAATTCAACTAAGCGTAAACCATCTGCTTTTGAGTACAACGAAAAATCGCGAGGTCGGAAATCGAGCCGTACGACCAATTCTTCGCGTGGACAGACAAGTTCGTCTTCTCAACAGTCACAAGGGGATGAAGGTCATACATTTTTTTTTTTTAAATACGGCTGAGCGTTAATTAAAGTATTTATATGATTATATAAATTGTGACGTGAAATTATTATGATGTTTATTGCAGAGTTTAGACCGACAAATATTTTTGGATTTTCATACTGGCAATGTATCCCCTGGCATATGTTGGACTACATAATGAGTTACCTGAATGTGGAAGCGGATGGTAACTGCGGATTTCGGGTCATCGCGAGTCACATGTATGGTCATCAGAAGTACTGGCCAGATGCAAGAGAAAACATTGCGAAGGAGGTCGACAACCACCCTGAATTGTACGAGTACATCTATTTTAGAGATATCGAGGCCGGACTCCGTCGCATAAGGTGGGCCAGAGGCTCTTGTGGACCGACTCACTGGTTCGAAGTTCCGCAGGACCTCTATGCCGTTGCGACCCTATTTAATGTGGTTGTCGTTCATTTGAGCTCTGATCCAAACGGTGGGCAGCACGACTTATTCAGCACCACAGTGTTGCCTCTCACTGCACGATCATCGGTTAGAGGACCATGTCGTGAGATTGCCATTTGCCATTTTGGTACCGTAGAGCACTACATTCGTTTAGATTTGACTGATGATTGTCCATTACCGCCTATTCATAACTTGTAGTTCCGTTACTGTTCATGTGTGATTTTACACCATATTTATTGAGTATTTAGAGCTTAGTCATTCCATTATTGGTGTACAAATCGCATATTTGTGCTTTAATTCTCTATTTGTTGGAAAGGTATTACACGTGCTTGTTTTGTAGATATTTTTACATATTTGTAGAGCTTGTGGCTATTGGAGGCGCATGGTGAGTACCTAGGACCCCCGAGATGATGATGGATTGATGCACGGATGAGAAAAATGGAAGAAATGAGTGAAACGGACAAAAACGAGTATGCTGGGATGTGACACGGGCACCATGCCCGTGCCAGAGGTCGTGTCACGATAACAGGGACATTCCGAGGCATTGAATGTGACACGACCTGCGACACGGACGGTGACACGGGCAGAATGGCCGTGTCACGCGTGCGGACTGCGTTTTATTTCTTGTCTATTTTGAATAGAAGAAGGGTTTTGGACATTATAAAAGGCATATTTACCCTATTTTGAGAGGGGGGAACGTGATACATAAGAGAGGAGGCCCTAGAACACACAAGAGAAGCAATTGGGAAGCAAAAGAAGATCAACCACAAAGGGATCAAGAAGATTGAAAGATCGACAAGATTCCTAGTTTTTCTTTCTTCTTTCCTTTTGAACTTTTATTGATCATGTTGATTTCTAATATGTCTATGTATTTGAATTCAAACATGAGTGGCTAGTTTATTTGATTCTAAGACTTGGTAGTAGATTAATATGTTGGGATTTTGGATGATTTATTATAATTGATTGTTTTCTTTTGAACCCTATTCAAATATTTTGTTCTTGTTTCATGTTTAGCACTTGATCAATGCTTTTACATGTTTGACAATATTGTTCATAATTCGAGAGATGAGTTCAATATTAGGTCTTTAATATTTGACACAATTTACTTGCTTGAATCGAGAGATTAGTAGGTCGTTGTGAGGATATTAGATCCTTTAATCTATTTGGAGTTGAATTGCATGTGTTGAGTGGAGACGCTAATATATGTGATTTAATCTACGGTTTTATCGATCTTGAGAGGGACGATAAGCTAAATTTGTGATCATCTTATAGGGAAGATAAAGAAAACATTGGTTGTGATATTTCTGAAGGAACCCAACTATTAATTGAAACCAAAGTCTTAGAATCTATCGTTCTTATATATCTTCTTACGTGTTTTTCTAGCTAGTTTCTTCTAGTTGCTTTATTTCTCTTTAATTATATTTTCTTAGTTTAGTTAATCCATCTCATATTCGATCGTCTAAATAAAGTTGACACTATCATAATCTGGTACTTGATATATTAATTATTTGGTCTCTTGGGATACGACCTTGCTTGCCACATACTACGAGCGAAGCCGTACACTTGCGGTCGAGCTTTAAAAATATAGGCGAACAAGTTTTTGGCGCCGTTGCCGGGGACTAATATAATTATATATACCAATATTACGATAGATAGTGAAAATTTTAATTTAGATATTATTTTTTTTCTTTTTATTTTTGGTAACATAATCTCTCGTTTTCGTGATTTCAGGAAGTGCATGTTAACTCGCTCTAAAGGTGTACAACTACCACCCTTGATTGACGAAGTTGAAGCATTCGCTAGACGCAATAGTGCAACAACTAGAAAAAGAAGGGGCAATTCAAAGTGCACAATGGACGAGCAAGAACAACCGAGGCAAGCGATTCGTGACCACTTTCGGCCTCAATTTAATAAGAATTTTGGTGGGATTGCGCATATACCCGTCAATGCGAATAATTTCGAACTGAAGCCCTGCTATATCTCGATGGTGCAAAACAACCAATTTGGTGGACACCCGACCGAGGATCCGAATCAACACTTGACCCAGTTTTTGCAAATCTGTGATTTGGTCAAGTACAATGGTGTCTCCGAGGATGCCATACGGCTGCGTCTATTTCCCTTTTCTCTAAGGGATAAAGCTCGGAGTTGGTTGTCGATGATTTCTGATGGGAGTATTACTACTTGGGAGGAGTTGAACCAGAAGATTCTGCTTAAATATTTTCCTCCGAGCAAGTCGATGCAACTCAAAAGCGAGATTACTCAATTTAGGCAGCAAGACTCGGAGCCTTTATACGAGGCGTGGGATCGATTTAGAGAATTATTGAGAAGATGCCCTCAACATGGTTTTCCGGAGGATCAACAACTTTGTTTCTTCTATAATGGGTTGTTGGGCCAAACGAGAGCCTTTGTAGATGCGGCTGCTGGAGGAGCTCTATTGGCTAAAACACCAGAGGAAGCGTCCAATTTGTTGGAAGAGATGGCCATGAATAGTTATCAGTGGCCTTCGGAGAGGACGAACATCAGACGAGTGGCGGAGGTGACGTCTTCTGATCCTATTAAGGAGTTAGCGGCTCAAATGTCGTCCTTGACGATGAAATTGAATGCTTTAGCAAAAGGAGCTGATGAGATGAATGGAGTACAAGGCAACGTGTTACCACCGGATCCTTTGGAAGAGGCTAATTTTATCAATACACGGAACTTCAACAATTATCGCCCTAATCCGGTGCCGGGTTTTTATCACCCGAATAATAGGAATCATGAAAATCTTTCCTATGGAAATACAAAGAATGTGCTCCAACCACCGCCGGGGTTTAAGGTGGTGAATGGCGAGATTGTCAAAGAGAAGAAGATGGACATGAAAAATATTCTGGTAGCTTTCATGAATGAGACGAGAAATCGTTTCAACAGAGATAAAGAGAAGTTGGACAAGATTGAGAATCATGTGACACAATTGGCTACGACAATGGAGGCTCAAATGAAAAATTTGGAGATGCAAATTGGTCAATTAGCGAATGCCGTGGGAAGCCAGCACCAAAGGGGTCAATTTTCTAGCAATACCGAGTTGAACCCAAAAGAGCAATGTCATGCCATCTATCTACGAAGTGAAGAGGAGAAAGTTTGTGATGAGTTAATGAAGGAACAAAGTGTGATAGCAACTTCAAGGCCTGGGATTACATTTAATTCTAACTTTGGCTCTCCTAAACTTTCTATCCCTTTACCTTTTCCTCAACGACTTGCGAAGAAGAAGGAGATTGAGGAACATGAGACGGTGACCTTAACGGAAGAGTGTAGTGCGATCCTCCAACGCACGATTCCTCCAAAGCTTATGGACCCCGGGAGCTTTACGATTCCTTGCACTATTGGGAATATGTTCTTTAGAAAAGCTTTATGTGATCTTGGTGCTAGTATTAATCTCATGCCTTTGTCAATTTTCAGGAAGCTCGGATTGGGAGAAGTGAAGCCGTCTACAATGACCTTGAAATTGGCGGATCGTTCGATAACATATTCAAAGGGGATTGTTGAGGATGTGCATGTTAAGATTGATAATTTCATTTTTCCTGTTGATTTTGTTGTATTGGACATGGAGGAAGATAGTGACGTGCCATTGATTCTAGGGCGTCCAGTTTTAGCAACGGGAGATGCGTTGATTGACGTAAAAAAGGGAGAACTTACTTTGCGTATTAATGATGAGCATGTGTTATTTTCAATACATAAGCCTATACTTCATGATAATAATATGCATACTAACTTTATTGATTCAGGTGATGTGATCAAGTTGGAAGATATGATGAACTCGGAGAGCAAAACGGTAAAAATCGGAGTTGAAAATAAGTCGCGCAGAGCTGACACGGGCA
>BKCP01004428.1:629996-651849 GCA_008636005.1 Striga asiatica | reverse complement strand
AAACGGGACTTATGCGCCAGTGAAGTATTGTGTGATTGTAGTTGTATGCACTAGTTTTAATGACTTGATTGGATATGATTAAAATAACATTTAAATAAAATAATTAAAATTAATTTGATGTAAAAGTAGAAGAAAATGATTGGAAGTGATGATTAATTAAAATAATGTGAGTGGATGAATAGTGAATTACAATTGATATGATGTGCAAGAATGATTGGTTAAAATTATTTAATTATATTGATAATATTGAAGATAGTTGAGCTAAAGTTGAATTAAATTTGAGTTTTGATTATTTTTTTACTGTACAATCTATATAGAATCACTTAATTCGGACTAGTTCAACCAGAAACTGACCAGGACAAGTCCGATTTGAGGCATGGAACCGCTAGGGAGAAAAATCAGTCAACAAACGTTTGAACCAATCACGGTTGGAGCGGCCCAACAGCCCTACATATCACTTTGAACTTATTAGGCATAACAATCATATAAATAGATGAGATTTTTTGTTTGCGGTTCCAAGTGGGAATCACAAGTCATAAATAAATTAATAAAGAAAAGGCTTGGGGCAGTATTGGGCAAATGGGCCTGAGTTGCAATTGTATATTCCTACAATTAATGCATCTTGTTTATAACATTTGTAAACAAACTTTTTTGAGAAATTTACCCCCCTTACTCTTCATCTGCTAAATAATATTAATAATATGAATAGGTAAACTTTTTATCATAATTACGAAATATTTAATTAATTAAGGTAATGGTTTATTTTCAGCAGCTTTTAAACTACCCACTACACACATTAATGATTGATTGAATATCGGGAAGAGATATTCTCCTTCCTTCCACACGCAATAGCCAAAATAGCCATCTTCCCTAACACAAAAAGCTACTCTCTGTCGAAAATCTTTAATGGCCGAGCGAAGAAAATTCGAAGCCAAATCCGGAAACAATGAAGACGGCCGACGGCCGGCCGAAGAAGCCAAGTAAATTCCGATTCGCTCTCCCTATCTCTTTATCTCTATTTTGAAATTTTATTGAGATTTGTAATTCCGATTTTAAATTTTTGAGTTATTTTTTGTTTTTGGTTTTCCAGATTGATTTTTATTGGAATTTGATTTTTGAGATTGAATTTGGTTTTCGAGATTGATTGTTATGGTTACTGGTTGATTTGATGGTGACTAATGATTTTTACAAAAGAGATTTTCAAATGGGGGAAGTTTATGAGATTAAATTGTATGTTATGTTTTATCTCATTTGTGTTGTTTATATGTTGTTTATCTTATGTATAACTATACGGATAATTAATATGCATTTTACATGTTATTTATCTTATGTATATATACAGTATATCTGAACATATTTTCACTATCAACTTTCCACTAACTCAATTTTCTTAGATTACACGGACGACGCTGACCTGGACCATGTACATTAGATCCTGGTTATCGAGTATCTGGCGAATCGAGGTCGAGGTTTTGTTTTGTGATCTATTATGGCTTAAGAAAATCTTGGTTCTGATGTTTAATGATGATGATGTCTGAAGGAGGATTTTGAGTCTTTCGGTTCGGGTTTGGTTCGGTTTCGGGTGTAAAATGGGGATTGAATGGAGTCTTTGTGGAGGAGTTTGATGCACAGGCTAGTGGCAATGGGAGTCTCAAGAGTGAGGATTATGAGGAGAAAGTAGATGAGTTTGAAAGATCTGCTTACCAATGCCATTTTTTTTTTCATTTCTATTTTCTTTCCAGAATTGAAGGTTGAGATATTAAATGTAATGATGAAAATGAGTGTAAAAATGATGCTTACTATTTGAGAGAGTATATTCTAATGTTTACCAACTGTATATTTTAAAACTTGTATGAATATGCACATGTTTATCTAATGTTTATTTTTAGTATACATTGTTGTTGTATGAAGAACCACATGTTTATCTAATGTTTATTTTTAGTATATACATCTGTTGTTTTATAGCAAATTGACCAACTTTATATTCTAAAACTTGTTTGATTATGCACATGTTTATCTAATGTTTATTTTTAGTATACATGTCTATTGTTTCATAGCAAAATTTTCAAGATATCTACTAAACTTTGTCTTTTCATGCTCTTCAGCATATGAATGTTTTATCCTATTATCTCAGAAAACTCAGACCATATGGTTCTTTTGAGGTCGTACGGTAAACCACTACCGACGTGCTATTTGATTGATCTCTGTATGACTAATACTTTTCAAAAGGTTCTGATACTAGTGTGTGTTCTTTCCCATTCATGTTGAACTAAATGGTGTTGGATATATATTGGGTACTGGGACGATTTGTCGCTTGGTGTGAATAGGCTAGTTGTACATAATTCTTGTCGATCGGAAGAGTTTGACAATATTATCTTCAATGGTGTTAGATGTTATTCTACTCTCATCCCTATATTCCTCGGTGTGGTCCAGTTTTACTCAAAAAGGAAAGACATCAAGCAGGTCATCCACACTCATAGGTGGATATCCATCCTTCACTTGATACTTCATATAAAGATCATTTGAATACGCGTTTATTTTCCGTTTATCAAACACACTATCTCGGAGCTGATTGTAGTCACATAATTTACTAATAAAGATACCTCCGACTTGGTAGTACACGTATTCATTGTTGATCCACAATTGTGATGTATAAACACATTCCCATCAGTCATGCTTCTATAAAATAAACAGATCTACTAAATAAATATTCAAGATTACAGGAATAAAATTGTGTTTACTTACTGTATATATTACGTTTAGATATACAAAAATATGAGATTTGTAAAACTAATCAATCCGCACGAAATCAATGTGAATTCTAGTACTACGTCTCTAGAGCTTTGACATATGAAGCCGGAAAAAAATAAAAAAAATAAAAAACAGACATTAGTGTCACAAACACAATGAGAATTGACCAAATTAATCTAGGAACCTACATAACTTTTGTTTTTTTCATCCATATTTTCGTCAATGGCTGCCATAGCCGCGAGCAAGCTCTTGTCGAGGAAACCTCATACACGAACCCCTCCGAGTAGCCATAGCCGCGAGCTTCAAGGCCACGCGCTGCCATCGTCGAGATCCACCTTCCCCGCAGCCTAGACGTCGACCACCCATCATCCCCGAGTAGTGCAACCTTTCGCGCGAGGAGCAGCAACGCTGTTCATCCTCCGAGCAGTCGTTTCATGAGTCGCCGACAGTTTGGAAATTTATGTTTCTCTATACAAGCTTTAAAAAAAAAAAACAAAAAAGTTGTTATGAATGCGTAAGTATCGAACCATTAATTGAGTGCATAGTTTGGAAAAGTAATAGATATCGTATATTTGATAATACTTATCCACAAAATCTCAAATTTGATAAAAGATTTACGGAATCGTAATTTTAAAAATAAAGCTGATACATTATATATGTGTGTAAATTTCCCAACTTTTTTTGGCCCGTATAACTTAAACATTTGTTAGCTTAATTCTTTTGTTAATGTTTGAAATTATTGGGCCTTTTTGCCTTATTGAGCTTTACTTCATAAGTAAATTAAGCCTTCAAAAGTTCTTAAAGAATATTGAAAGAATGACCCGGTGCACGTCTCTCATAAGTTTTTTTTCTTTAAAGACGATATTAATTTTTTATTATCATTTTTAACTTTTACGTTCCACTTGTACGATTTCTCCAAAGGCTAAAGATACACCATGAGTTTTATTTCTACCAACAGATCCACTTCCTCTCGGCTTTAATTCTCTCCGTTCAAAAAGCAAATCTCAGTATTCGGCGCCCCTCCTCTCCATCTGCCGCCGCAGCTTGCTCCGCTCCTCCAACCATAGGTTGGACCAGTGATGGGCAGCTGTTGTAGCACAAATTATTATTTTTACCGAGTACCGAATCGAAAGATTCGTTCCCCGGGTCGATCTCTCGAGGAAGGCTGTTCGGAATCTACTTTGGTATTGATTGCACAGAAAAAGAAAATAAATCCTAAACACTCTAATCAGATAGCAGTTGGGATAAACTATCAACTAAGAAATAAAATAAAAGCAATAATCTACCTAAAAATGTGAACGGAACAAAGATGGAGAAGCTAGGGAATCGGAGATAATTAATTCAAGTTCTAGCAAAGTCGGGCGGTCAATAGTTCGGTTCTAGATCGACACTCTCGCTTAAACATCTAGCGGTTCGCTCCCAATAACTTTTCGTAACAAGGGATTGAACATAGATGAGCTAGCTCGAGTATACAACACATGTCAGTTAACCCAGTCTCAATAACTTTTCGTAACAAGAGACGGGTCATCGACAAACACGTATTTCAATCTCAACCCATAGATTATTCAGCTACGAAATCATCTATCTCATGCGAGCCTAGGTCTATGACTTCTCCCCTTTCGGTTCTAAAAGTCACTAATTCAATTAAAAGGTGTTTAATCAACTAATCATGAGAATCGACAAACCTAACTCGACAATCAATATTCAATTGTTTCCAATCACAAGATCGAAGTGTCACTCTTCGATTATATCAATCAATCAAGCACAAATTCATCAATTCTGAATTAATTTAACTCACATAAGCATGAACAATTTAAGCCCGACAAATGCAAATTAACCAAGAATAATCATCCCTTATCCCTAGCAAAAGAATTAGCTACGTAAAATTAATTCAACACAATTAATCATTCTCCTCAAAACAATCATTTTCATGAATTGGTCAAAAGAGAAAGACTTACAATCAATCCCAAATTCAAGTGTTGAATCCAAAAATACAAAGCTCAATCCTTGATTACTAAAAAGAAGAAGAAGAAGAAAAATGAAAAATAAAAGTGAAAAGAAGAAGAAAAACGAAGAGGAAGAAGAAGAGAAGGAGGAAAGGAGATGTTCGTGTTTTATCTCGGGCCTAGGGTTTTTACTCCCAGGAGGGGAGTTTCTTTTGATCGAGGTTCCGTACGTGTATTTATATCCCAGGTGGTGTCACGGCGTGAGATTATGAGGCGCGGCGTGAAGAAATACTAGTGGCGCGACGTGAAGGAGCTTCGCGGCGCGGGGCTTGGAGGAGTCTTGCACTCTGTCGAGGCGTGGTGCTTGCCACGAGGATTGCCGCGGCGCGAGGCAAAGGAGTTCCACGGCGTGGGATGTCTTCACGGCGCGGAGGAAGCTGGTGTCGCGCCACGGAGGTGTTGTCGCGCCGCGAAGGCGTGTTGTGCCGCGCCGCGGAGTGTTGTCGCGCCGCGGCGCGCGGGGCTGCTGGTTGGGCTACGCGTTTCGGGCTCGTTTGGGCTCGTCCGAACTCGGAATTGAGTTCCGTTTTTTCCTATGCATCGCTAACGAAGCCTTCTACGTATTTGTGCTTTTAAATCCAACTTATTCTTCAAAACCTATTCTCTCGAAGCTTTTGACTTGAAGGTGACGGCTTCCGTGCACGACTTCACATATCGGGCCCGTCCGGACTCTTCCGAACTCGAAATCGAATTCTGCTTTTTCCTACTTGTAGCCAACGAACCCATCTACTTAATGACATTCACCCAACTCACTTATCATGAAAAATAAATTCTCTCGAATCTTTCGACCTGCACACCATAAACGAAGAAAAACCAGAAAAACATACGGAAAACACAAGAAAAACCAAGATAGAAGAAAACACGCAATAAACTACAAAATGAGATAAAAACTAACTAAAAGACCTAATATGGGGGAAAAAGAAAACAAAAATAACAAGAAAAAACGCAACAAAAATGGGACAAACAGCAGCCATATCCTTCGGGCTCCGCCTTTCTGGCCATGGGGTGATTCCCGACGCTAGCGGAGGGTCTGCATCTCTGCGCCATCTCGCTCTGTCTCCGAGATCGTCTCCCTCTCGAAGTGTGGGTTAATCAGGGTTTCACAAAATTTAATTTTTTTTTCTTGTGGAGGTTTCATTGATTGATCTAGATGTATGAGTTGTTGGATTTAAGATCTGAAAATTTGAAGATAGAATTCCAGCAGCACCTCTGGATTTAATATCACAACTTTTTTTACCGTCTCCCTACTCCCGCCGCCGGCAACGTCTGCCGCCTCGAGGTTTGGGTTAGTGATTTAGGGTTTCGGAAATTTTTAATTCTTTTTTNTGGGTTAGTGATTTAGGGTTTCGGAAATTTTTAATTTTTTTTTTTTTGTTATGGATTTAAGATCTGATTTGAAGATAGAATTCTAGCGAGTCCATGGTCTGTTCGAGAGCTCTTATTGGATCACTCTTGAATAATTTTTAAAAAGTTCTTTGAAAGTAGATTGTTAGAGTTAATTTGATGTTTATCTTGAGTTTATTTTAGTTAAATATTTTTTACCTGAAATATGAATCATGGAATGAGTTTTGTGTTGTTAAAGCCTATATTTCTGAGTTATGAAAATGCTTGCGTGCTCATTCAGATGGAATCCCATGAGTCGCCAAAGTAGACGCGCGGATGCTTTTTGACTATTTGCACTGTACGTGTATTCGTCTCGATTTGTGGCGAAGCTGATTGCAAAGGTCGAGAAAACAGAAGCTTGAGAGAGCTGAAAATGGGGATTTGAAGATCGAAAAAGTGATGGGCTGCGTTTCTTTTTTTTTTTTATTTATGGCTTCGATTTCCTTTTTTTCTAATTTATGTATGTTAATATTTAGAAAAAAAAACTAAATTAAAGTAGCTTTTTAGTGTTAATTTGATGTTGATGTTTATCTATGATTTCATTTCGTTTGTTAATTTCTGGAAGTTTTTTTAAAGTAGTTCTTTGAGTGTTTTGATGTTTATCTATGATTTTATTAGATTTTTCATTTCGTTTGTTAATTTCTGGAAGTTTTTTTAAACTAGTTCTTTGAGTGTTTTGATGTTTATCTATGATTTTATTAGGTTTTTCATTTCGTGTGTTAATTCCCGAAAGTTTTTTTAAAGTTGTTTTTTTTGAGTGTTTTAATGTTTATCTATGATTTTATTATGTTTATCAATAGCCGTATTATGAAAATAAAATATATATAAATTTATATTTTTCTGTGGATAAAAGTATTATTTTATAATTATAATAAATTGAAAATAAATCCTATATAATTTTTTCATGTATAATTAAGTGATTTTTTCTTGTATAATAAACTGAAAATAAACTATATATAAATTTAAATTTATAGTTTATATTCTTGTAATGTTTTATAAACCTATAATAAATTTAAAAAGTATTCTTGTAATGGTTTACACACTTATAATAAATTTAAAACAATCTAGATATAAAATTATGGTAGAAAAATTGGTTTATAAATATAAAAATTTAAAATAACAATAACAACAAAGTCTTTGGTCCCAAGCAAGTCGGGTAGGCTAGAGATGAAAACCTAAGAGAACACACAAAAAGGGTTAAAAAAAAAAGAGATTGGAGCCATTTAAAATAAAAAAATACATAAATTTAAATGTGGAATTTAATTATTTGATATACTTATTGGAGAGAGAAAATGAGCTAATAGTATGAGTTGGTCATTAACAACGTTTATTGCTGAAATTAATTAAGTTTTAATGCATAAAAATGGTAATCCCTCCTTAATATAATTTGAAAACGCGCTGAGCCTAAATGGCTGGCTCGCATGCTTCGGAAGCTACTTGGCAACATTACATGCTTCGGTATTTGGTTCGGATAAAAATTAATACAATTATATTCCAAAATAAAGAAGACTCCAACTCTAAATAGAATTCTTATTCTTATATCTTCCTAATAGGATTCTTATCCTTATCATAGTATATTTAATTCCTTAAAAAAAAAAAATTATCACTATTCTTATCCAAAATTCACCGAAATCCCTTTTGGGCTACACAATCAAAATTAATAGTACGAAATAAATTGGATTTGATTGGACTCTTAGATTTTGACAAAACATCCTTGCAAGCTCATAATAATTGAAAATTTTAATGAATGAGGATGCATCTCTCTCTCCCATTGGACGGGTTAAATTTTCTAAATCTTGCCCTATTATTTCTTTACTAGATTCCTAAATGTTAATCATTATTCTTAAAAAGTATAAATGAGCCGAATCAAGTTTGAACTTTTTTAATACTTTTTCATCACAATCGAAACAACAACATGACAAGATAATATACAAATGAACACATGTTCAGGCAACTTTAATCACACGACAAAGATATATATTAAACATACATATATGTTGATCACACACACACACACACACACACACACATATATATATATATATATATATATAGGGATTGGTTTCAATGCATCCCATTATTTAAAGTGAGAATGTGAGACTCATTCCTAGCCACAAGATTTAGATCTTGATTTAAATAATAATTTTTTATTTTTATTATTTAATTCTTTATTTTTAATTATTTAAATATTATTATGACCATTGACCGTTGACTCCGGCGTTGACCGTTGACCATTTGTCTTTTGTTATGTTATTTCTTTCTTGCTAGGTTAGTTGTGTCTTGTTGCTAGGTTAGTTGTTTGTTGTTGCTAGGTTAGTTATTTGTAGCTGCTAGGTTAGTTGAGTTTTGTTGCTAGGTTAGTTGTCTTTTGTTGCTAGGTTATTTTTTTCTTGCTGCTAGGTTAGTTGTCTTTTGTTGCTAGGTTAGTTCTTTCTTGTTGCTAGGTTAGTTGTCTGATGCTGCTAGGTTAGTTGTCTTTTGTTGCTAGATTATTTCTTTCTTGCTGCTAGGTTAGTTGTCTTTTGTTGCTAGGTTATTTCTTTCTTGCTGCTAGGTTAGTTGTCTTTTGTTGCTAGATTATTTCTTTCTTGCTGCTAGGTTAGTTCTTTCTTGCTGCTAGGTTAGTTGTCTTTTATTGTTAGGTTATGTTATTTCTTTTCGCTGCTAGGTTAGTTGTCTTTTGTTGCTAGGTTATTTCTTTCTTGCTGCTAGGTTAGTTGTGTTTTGTTGCTAGGTTAGTTGTCTTTGTTGCTAGTTTAGTTGTTCTTTCTTGCTGCTAGGTTAGTTGTGTTTTGTTGCTAGGTTAGTTGTCTGTTGCTGCTAAGTTAGTTGTGTTTTGTTGCTAGGTTAGTTGTCTGATGTTGCTAAGTTAGTTGTATTTTTTTTTTTATAAAAAAATTGTAACCCATATGATTTGAACCTGGTACCTCATGGAGGCAAGACAAGCAATGCAACCACTACACCACTCAAGGTTGAGTGTCTTTTGTTGCTAGGTTATTTATTTCAATACAACGGGTCAACGCCGGAAGTCAACGGTCAACGCCGGAAGTCAACGGTCAACGCCAGAAGTCAACGATTCTCGCCGGAAGTCAACGTTCAACGCCGGAGTCAACTAATAATTATTTTATTATTTAATTAATGTATATTTTAATTGATTTTGATCTAGACAAAATGAGTGGCTAAGATTGAGTCTCACGTACTCATTTTAAGGAGTGGTCTCATTGGATCCATCCCCTATATATATATATATATGTGTGTGTGTGTGTGTATGTTAACCAATATATTAACCTATATATTCATTAATATATATATTTAAAATAATAATAATATCTTTTTCGCACGGGTGTGTTTACAATTTTATTTATCTATTCAAAATTTGAAATAATATCGATTTTAGTATTTTCTATTTTTGTTTTTATACAACAACATGTGTTTTTTCTATTATTTTGTTATTTTATATTATTTTTACCAAACAACCCGTGTAGTACACGGGTGTCGTACTAGTTACTCTTTAAACTCAAAAAAGTGTCAAGTCTGACAAGGTTATAATAGTGACGTTTCGGAAGTCCTAAAACTGAAGGAGCTCGTAAAATTGTGATTAACTTTTGCATCTCGCTTTTTAGATATTAGCTTTATTTTGAGGCGTCTCTATGTACTTTAGCCAAGAATATTTGTCATCCCCAAAACCATCAAAAAATCTTTTTCTAAAAAATAAAAAAAATAAAATAATACATATTAATTATAAACCCTACACTTGGAATCAAGCATGATAGCTAAAATAAATATAATATGCACTATTATTTATATTTTTTCCTTTATATATTTAAAAATATGTCATTACACACTAAAAATTAAAGATAAAAATATATAAATTGTATATTATCCATACAAAATAAATAAAAATTATATATTAATTAAAACAATTCGATCGGTTCGACCACTTGTCCGACCCGGTTTGGTATTAAGTAAGTCGGGTGGATCCGGGTAGTTATCTTGTCTAAGAATTCGAGACACAATTTTGCCTATCATGCCTTTACCGCTGCCACCAGCATTAGACGGCGGCGCAAAAATGGTGTTCCCGTCGTCGTCGACACTCATTCATTCAAAACTTTCGGTAAATTTATTTGTTTTCCTCAATTAATTCGATTTTTCATTATCTCCTAATTTTGTGGTTCTAAAGTTAGCTGAATGTCTGTTCTCTTGTATATGTGTGTGTGTGTGGCGTGCGCGAAAGAGATATAGAGTGAGTTTGAGCTGTTCAAGAATCATTCAACTTCGAAAATTTAGTAGAAATTTTAGAATGGAAAACCTTAGGAAACAGGGTGGATTTGTTTCTTCATGGAAGTTTGAATACTGCCACACTTTGCTGTTTAAATCTCCGAGATTTATAAATTAATTTTTATTTCTAGGAAATTTTAGGTTAGAGAATGGCCTTAATGCTGATATTGTGAAGTAGATTAGCAGATGACATTTGAATTTTCTTGGAACCATAAGCTTAGCCATTTATTTTTCATGTCTTACCTGTGTATCTATCCCTTATATTATTCACATGGTCTGCTCCCTCTCTCAATTATGTTACGTGGTGTTGCTCCTAAAAAAATGATGATTAGCTAATGTGTTAGTATATTTTACTCTGCACAGATTTTCACTCAGCAATCTGCGTTACTTTTAGGTAAAGAAGATGTGTGGATTATCTAATTCTGGATGGTTGGTTTCGAGTAATTATCTAATTACATAGATTGATGAGTTGTTGTGTCTATTTTTGTATTGGATTATATTGTACTGAATTTCACGTGTAAAACTTACTCTGCTTGTTACTGAAAATTGAGTTGAATGTCGAATTCATTCAGATGAATTTTTGAGCATTTTATTCGGACTCTGTTGAATTTAGTATCATACTTGGTATTGAATTTAATGTGTTACAAACATTCCAAACCAATTGATGCACGGTTTTGAAAAATAAGATCTGGAGGGACGGTTTGTGTGGTTACTTAAAATGACCATAATCTAGCATGACTTTATAGTTGACAAGAACTCAATTCTTTTGTTACTTTGATCTTGGACTAAATTGTTTCTTCTTTAGTCATAGAATTTATGTAAAATGGTTAAATTTACGGTAATCTGCATTTCGAAATCATCACTTGAATTAGATTGGTCAGCTGTTTGTTGCATGAGGTCACTATGAAGCATTTATTACTAAAGAAGTAGTCTGAAAGACTCGAGACTTATCACGTGATCCTTCTCATGCCTCCAACGGCAATATTTATGAATTAACTTATTTGATAATTGTGGACAATTTTATAATTTCCTACCAAATTTCTCGAAACAAAAGATCTGTATGAACTTAGATTTATAATATCTAAAGTACATTCGCAGGAGGAAACTAATATTGGCCTACCAAAACTGATTTTCTTGATGCCTTGCTTTTGTTTGCAATGATGTTCGTTTATCCTCTTAGGTGGTCTGGAATGATAAATGCTACTTAGTTGGCATCTAGTGTAAGATTGCATTATACTTTGAATTTTGAATTGATAAGAGCTAATTTAGTTGTATCATTTATTCAAAATTGGGAAGTACATAACTTTTACATTCGTTGCAACATGGCTTGGCCATCTGAAAGTAGCAAAAATTGCACTGTTATCAATGAAGACAATTTCTCATGGCCCTTTCACGTTTTTTGCAGATTGCATCAGCTAAAAGCCAAGTGAGTCAACTTTGTTCTTCCTTTCCGAAAATCACCCCCAGGCAACGTGTATTAGTCACGTATTCTGCTAAATTTCCAATGATGGAAGACTTTAATGATCCCAGTAAGCGATTAGCTCTCTTAAATTACACCAAGGACAAATTATGGGCATCCATCCCTTGTTCGGTTAAACAGTTTCCTTGGGAGAAAGCCGAGAGTATTGCACTTCAAAAGCTACTTGTCTTTGGAAAAGAGACATTGAAGTGGTCTTTGCTTGCATTTTTCGGGTTTAGTTGCATTTTTGATATTCCATACTCTATCTCAAGAAACAAAGAGTTGGTGATTCCTTTCGGTCTTTTTGTCGAACTTTGCTGGCCAAGTACCTTGATCAGATATCTCAAGAACTTGTGCTTGAGAACAAAGTAAAGTTCATTTATGAATATTACCTCGCTGTTTGTAGTGTATCTGATTATGAAAAGGAATAAACAATGGGAAGAGAAAAAGTTCATAAATAACTTTTGCTTCTGGTCTGCAAAAGAGTAATTTTTAGCATTTTCAAATGTCAGTTTCTAGTCCTGATTCTGCATATTCTTCTTAGAACCATAAAGTAGGGACTTAATAATGACTTAATTAAAAAAGTTTATTAGTTTATAGTCCCAGATTACACGAAGCTTGTTATTTTGATTCTTGCAGGACCAATGACAGTAAGAGTCGATGTAGAATCACAATTACTTATTCGTCAAGTAAAAGTCTTCCAGCTTATTGAATTTTTAGATTCTACTTGCAAATAATTGATCTTCTTTTCGCAGGATGAACATGTTACTCTGCGTTTTTTGGGCGTATACGTCTTTTTTGTTATTGTGAAGTTTGTGTCCAAATACTTCCCTGGAGGAAATAGTGATTTCCTCCTGCATGTTGGTAATGGTGGACTAATGCAAGTTGTGTGGAACTGGAAAAACTTGCCTAAACAAGATGGAGAAAGATCCACTTCGGAAGGTATTCCGGTCAACTAAAGTTGCAGTTTTTGCTAAAACGGGTTGGTGTGTGAATTATGCCCTTTTTCTTTTCCTCAGTCATATGTGATTGAAATTTTGATATGTTATGGAATTTGATTTTAGGTATGTAGTTGGGTATCTCTCACTATTTAGGTATCTTTAAATAGAGGGGTTGCCTTTGGCTTGCTGTCATTTCTCAGAAGAGAGAACTTTAGACGAAAGGTTGTCCATTAACCACATTTTTCATGAACAACACTTGTTTAATTTGCTAGACACCAACTCAGAAAAACAGAGTTGTAAAAGATAGGGCACTATTAATTAAGCAGGATTTTCACATTGGAAATGCCTCCAAATAATCATCGATAACATTGATAAGACATAATTAAATGCACTCTAATGAATTACTTTCCTCACTAGAAGTTAAATGTAGCCTAAACTGAACATTGGTATATAATAATAAGTAAATATGTGTCCGATGGGTGGATAGATCAATCTCTGGTGTATGGTGATCTACTACAAATCCCGTGCCATGCACGGATAATATTTATTCATCTATATTTATAAATTAAAAATGTCATTAAATAATAATTATAAATTGAAATATAGAATCAATATATAATACAATTTATATTTATTAAAAATGTTATATGAAATTTAAATTATGCAAAATTATATAAAATATGTCTATTTAAAATTAGTACACAACCTGTACGGTGCAAGTAACTTATAATAAATTGCATTATAATAATTTTAGAAAAGTATCATTTTTAAATTTTTATTCAGAATTCGATATGACTACGATATGATTCCATAAAATAACTATTTTGGTAAAATTTTATCATATATTTAAAAATTTATGTGGATAATAAGTATAATTATAACACTTATATTGTTTCATTAATTAATGTGATTTTATTTTTGTATAGACTATCCACATCAAAAAATTTAAGTAGTTGAATAATGTATTAAACAATAAATAATTGACTATTCCATTTACGTCCAAGTTAATATTGACTCGTATGTTATGAATAATTACTTATTTGACTTTTAAGTTTGGAACCCAAATTTCGACTACACAATAAATTACATTATATATTTCACATATATATTTTATCGTAATTTTCTAGATTTGTTGTCGATTACCTTATTGTTCTAATTTATCAACACATTCTGAAGAATTAAATTACAAATTTTAAATTTTATTAACCAATATTTGTTCAAATATCTCTCTGATCTTAAAAGGAATACATACCAATTTGTCGAATTATCATCAATATCTTATGGCAAATTATTATGGGAATATGCTAAAAATTGAGAATCATATCATCTTTCTTTTATAACAAATCAACCTATAATTCGACTTTCATACACAGACCAAATAAAATTCATACCACTTATTTGTTTTCAAAACTTCCAAATACACTCTATGATCTATCTATACCAAATAAAATTCATACCATTTATATTCAGACATTTCATACGAAAATAAAATCGCCCACTTTATATCATATATTTGGATATTTATTCATAACAACACATTTCCTACCAAAAAAATAAAAATGGTCATCAGATACCTCAAATAAAATCGTCCACTGCATACCAAAATTGGATTTATTAATTGTGCCAACTTTATACATAAATTAATTAATTAATTTCTCTGAGGCCCGAATTTTTGAAAATTTTGTAAAAAACATTACTAAGTTTAGTAATTTTAAAAATTTTGTAAAAAACATTACTAAGTTTATAATTTCTATAATGCAGTAANAGAATCCACATCAAATGTGCTTTGGGAGAGAATTCACGATTTTTTTTTTCAATACAATAATATTAAAAACCCAAATTTAAGCTGGATACATACTATTTTAGGTAATTCTTTCACCTTTTTTATATGTTAATAGACAAATACTTTTTGGTATATTATACTATTAAATTAATTTAGACAATTAAATTTAGTTAAATATTAATGGGAAAGTAATCTTTTCTTTAAATAAATTTATCGACTTCTGGAAAGATTTGGATTGAAAGTTTGAACAGCATTATCATATTTAAAAAGAAAAGATATAAATCACCAACTAACAAATGCATAATTAAGAGAATAATTCAGAATAAAAACTAATCAGATTTGTAAGAATATCACACTTTTTTAATTATTTACAATGTTTTTAGGATTAATAAAGACACGTATTAAGAATGTGGATCTTTTGGGATAATTGAAAGAATTTTTTCGGCAATGAACAATTGTGAAAAATAAGATTTCGTAATTAAGGATATTGATTTTGAAGTGAACAAAAATAAAATCTTAATTCAAGGAGCTACGGTTAAAAACGGAGGATTCGTTCCAAATTTTTTATATCATTTTATTAGTTAAATATGGACAAACAAATATTTATCACTTTAAAATTCTGTACAAACTTTAAAAATATTGTTTAGTTAGATAAATATGGACAAAATAAATATCCAAAATTTGAGCAGCTTTACACAAAGTAAATGAAAAAAACAAATTCGGATTGCTCAAAGTAAATGAATCATGACTTTAATTAAATTGAAACATGGCTATTTAAGCTGATTGACTTTGAAAAAATTAAAGTGGGTTTGTTATTTATGCTGCAATATATTTGGGAGTGTCCACAAAAAAAATAATATTGATATGCTTTGGAAAACGATATTGTTAAGTGATTCGTTTAAACATTAAAAAATGTCTTAAAATTGATTTGTTTAGAAAAATTCTAAAAATTTCAAACAACAATTGAAAATTTTGGATATTGACAAAAATTTTCAAATTTTTGAAAATTTCAAATGATTTAATAAGTGGCGCCATATTGCGAAAAATTTCAAAAGAGTTTCTATTTTTAGTTATATTTTTAGGCGGGATTTAAGATGATTTTAGNTAGATTTTTTTTGTTGCCTCTTTATATATTAATAGATATGCTTGCTCTATTCCAAACCAAAGAATTTAATTGCCGATGGGTAGAGCTGCAAACACATTGGGCATTTGATTGAGCTTGTTTATTTACTATTTAAGCCGGGCTCAATCGAAAAATTAGGCTCATTTGTTGATCAAATGAACATGAGAATGTTCGCAAATATTATCAAATGTATGCAAATATCAATCCAGTATATAATTTATTCATTTTTATGCATGCATAATATTTTTAATACAAAATTATGAAAAGAGCAATATACATTTTTTAATTTCGTAATTGTTAGCAATATACATTTTTTAATATCATAAATATTATTTTTCAAGCTCGAACAATTTTGCATAGACTATCAAACAATTTGGGTAAACTTGTTTTTATGGTAAACTTGCTTATTAAAAAAATTCGAAGGCGAACTTTAACGAATAATTATAGAAACAAAAATTTTACTGAAGTAAAATAAAGGTTGAAACCAATCATATCTACATTAAAATTAACTTATATGCATTTCCATAATTTCACTACCAAACAAAAAAGTTTCTCCGTCTTTTCAGAATTACCCAAAATGATACTAAACCATACAAGAAAAGGACCCAAATGAATAAGCCATGTGAACTCAATCAATATAGCACACTGTTGACTAATTTCTTCCATTATTGGCTTATTGCTCCTTCAGCAACTTCAAGTTTTGTGTGATCTTTTCCAAATTATTTTGTCGTTGATAATTCGAGCCATGGATTTACAAACACCAGTCGTTTGTCTATGCATGATTGTTAATTATAAGTTAAAATTTAAATATTTAGTGATAGTTATCTCAAGAGTTTTTTTTTTTTTTCTTCATTAATTCAAAAGCTTCACCTGTCCAAGACAATTCGAACAGCCAACGGGCTATGAATGCCATAAGAGACATATATCTATTACAGCACTCACGAGAGACATAAACACTATAGCCTCCCTAAGTGACCACATCGGTCCAATAAATAAAAGAACACACTGACTAACCAAAGGAACAAGAAGAAAACAAAGCACACAAAAATAAGATGTCTTCTACAATAACTTGAAGTCCAACAGGAAAGCATGCAGGGTTTGACAACCTCTTGCTTAAGCTAGTATCATTAAATCTCAGCACTATTTTATCCCATCCAGAAGCAACCCCTTTTCCCAACCATTCTCTCACCAGCAGCAATAATCTTTCCTCTTTGATCTTGTTATGTTCTTTAGGTATCTGCCATATATCAATCTCCTCCTCATTTTTAAAAGCCTTGCCTAACAGAATGGTGTCTTCAATGTGTGAGCAGATAGCACTGACATCAGAATTTGGATGCCCTACTCCTGTGCTCCCATCTGAAGTTATTTCCTTTTTACCAGCTGTTCTGTTCATTTGTTGTACTTCCTCAAACTCAATCCATTCTTGTTTTGCTTTATGCACTGTCTGATTCTCCTCAAGAAGCTCCCTTCTAAAAATCCAATTATTTCGCGTTCGCCATAGCCACCATAATATATAAGTGGATAGACTCACTCTGTCCTTGTAATTCTGTTCCTCATTCCACCATTCTTGGAATTTGACTAATGGCAAATTTATTTGCGTCCACTCTAATCCTGCTATTCTCCAAACTCTAACTGCTCTCTCACATTTGAAAAATACATGCTCCATATCTTCCTTTTCTACCCCACACACAGCACAAATCTCATCAACTGCCACTCCTCTATGAACTAAATTTATTTTTGTTCCCAAAAAATCATGCCAACGTCGCCAGATAAAAGTTTTAACCTTCTGTTTCACTGGTAAGTCTCATGTTCTTCTCCACATTTTCTGATATGGCTCTGTGCTTCCACTTGGCTTATCCCTGGCCGTCAACTTCTTGTTGATGTTCAGAATCAATTTGTAGGCCCCTTTGACTGTGTATTGCCCTTTCTTGTCAGCATCCCATATTAGTTTATCCCTCACTCCCCATTGGCTAATATGAATTTTAAGGATATTCTCTGCATCCAATGGAGAAAAGGTTTGTCTCACAAGCTCTTCATCCCAGCATTTTCCTCCTGCCATCAAAAGATCGGATACTGTGTGCAACCTTGTTTTATCATCTTCAAATACACAAACTGGCTTCAAATACTTCCTAACTTCTAACCAACACTTCCACATCCATGAATCATAATTCTTTTTCTCCACAGTCATTAAATTTTGCTTGTAAAAATACTTGCCTCTAATTATCTTTCTCATCAACAAATTAGGACAAGTTAAAATCCTCCATAGCTGTTTTAGGATTAAAGCATCATTTAAAGCCCCAAACTGTTTGAATCCCATGCCCCCCTCACTCTTCAGCCTAGCAAGTTTCTCCCAATTAGCCCAATGAATCCTATCTTTACCATTATCACCCTGCCCCCACCAGAAACTAGCAATAAACCTACAAATATCTGCACACACACCCACAGGAATCTTAAATACAGACATGACATACACAGGAAGAGCATTAAGAACTGATTTAATAAGGACATCTCTCCCTGCCTCACTCAAAAATCTATTTTTCCAGCTAGAAATTTTAGAAATAACACAATTCTTAACAAAACTAAAAATCTCTTTTTTTGTTTTTCCAATTCCTAAAGGGAGACCCAAGTACTTAGAAGATTTCACAGTTCCAATCCCAGAAAAAATATTACAAATAGAAGATTTCAATTCTGAAGAAGAACTTGGGGAAAAAAAGATACTGGACTTAGTCATATTAATGGCTTGACCCGAGGCTGTACAATAGGATTTCAAAATACTAAGTAGCATATTGGCATGAGTAAGATCTGCTTGACACATGATTAGGGAATCATCAGCAAAAAATAAGTGGGATACAGTAGGGGAATGCTTACTTATTTTTATTCCTTGGAATTTTTGATTAATGCAGACCTGCTTTATAAGGTTTGATAAGGCTTCTGACAGGATTATAAACAGATAGGGGGATAAAGGGTCCCCTTGTCTTAATCCTCTGGATGCCTTTACATTCCCTACAAGCTGACCATTGAGATTAAATGAAAAAGAGTTACCACTGATACAAGACCAAAGCCAGAAGCAAAATTTTTCACAAAACCCCATTGCCCTGCATACATTTAGCAAAAAACCCCACTCAACCCTATCATAAGCTTTTGCCATATCTAATTTTAAGACCATATAGCATTTTTTACCTTTTTTCTTACTATTCAAGAAATGAATACACTCATTGACTATACTGACATTATCAAGGATTTGTCTATCTGGAACAAAAGCTGATTGAAACTGGGATATGCAAAATTTCAAGACAGGCTTAATCCTATTAGCTAACACTTTAGCAATAATCCTATAGGTAACAGAACACAAACTGATAGGTCTAAAATCTACTACTCTTTTAGGATTTTTCATTTTGGGTATTAATGAGATAACAGTATGCTTAGTGTCCTTAGGAATTCTACCAGAAGAAAAAAAATTGGACACTGCAAGACACAAATCCTGTTTAATAAGAGGCCAAGAGGATTGAAAGAAAGAAGGTGAGAATCCATCCGAACCTGGTGCTTTATCAGGATCCATGTCAAATAATGCTTGCTTAATCTCGCCTTCATCCACCGGTTTGCACAGTTTCTGATTCAATTCTTGTGTTATTGTCTGAGGTATGCCTTTTAAACTTTCCACATTTTCCTCCCCAGCTTCTGTTGTAAACAAATTTTCAAAAAATGTAGCCACCTCTTCTATAATTACTTCTTTACTGCTGCATTTTTCTCCATTTGATTTTACCAAGTTCTCCAAGCTGTTTGTAAATCTTCTTTGTTTGACACAAGCTTGGAAGAATCTGGTGTTTTTATCCCCCTCCTTCAACCATCTAGTTCTAGCTTTCTGTTTCCAATAGCTTTCCTCATCCCTGTATGCCTGATGCAATTCCTTTTTACATCTCAACCATTCATCCCAATCCCTATCACCCCCTTGCACCCCCAGAGACTCCAATTTTGCAGAATATTCTTGGATCCTAACAGCTGAATTTGATTTCTGATTTTTGGATCAACAGACCTGATTTCACCCTCCTCAACCTCTGCTGAAAACAATACAATGCAGGCCCCCTCACAGCTTTTTCCCACACTTTCTTTACACATTCATCATACCCTTCCATTTTAATCCACCTTCCATCAAACATGAATCTTTTCTTACCTTCTCCAATTTTATTCTCTGTCTCCAATAGTAGCATGCTATGATCAGAAGATATTAAAGAAATATGCAAAACAGTAAAATTTGGGTATTTGAAGAGCCATTCAGGGGAAAGGAAAACTCTATCCAACTTTTCTTCAATAAAATCCCCTCCCTTCCTATTATTAGACCAAGTGTATGGATGACCCCTAAATTGACATTCTACTACTCCCAAATTAGCCACAAAATTCCTAAAGATAGCAAAACTAGACTCCCCTCTAAGGACTCCTCCCTGCTTATCCTCATTACATAAGATATCATTAAAATCTCCAGCTAAAAACCAAACCTTACCCCATTTAACACTAGAACTGTACAATTGAGACCACTGAGCATGCCTCTCAGTCATATCATTACTATTATACACAAAAACAGCCCACAAAATATCACTGTCCCCTTCATAACAAAAACAAACTTCAAAACAAAAGTCTGATGACAAAATTTTAATAATGGAAATATTTTTTGACCAACACAAAAGAAGACCCCCTTTATTACCTACAGGGTTCACAAACTCCCATCTATCTTCAACATTTAAATTTTTACAAACTGTACTGACAAAAGCTTTCTTCTTTTTAACTTCAGATAGAAATATAAAGTCTGGGAGGTAGGCTCTAATCTTAGCCTTCAACTGGAGAATTGTAGAGGGTCCTCCCAGACCTCTACAATTCCACACCATAGCTCTCATTTGGACTTGGGGGACCATTTCTGGCTGGTCTCCTCCACCATTTTTTCAAGTGCAATCACATTTGTTGTTTGTTTTTTAAAATCAATGTGTACAACCTGATTTCCCTCAAAAGGGTTCTCAGGAGGTTTCCTTTTTGATCCACAACCTTCCTTATTGTCCAAATTTAAGCCTGATTTTCCAGTACTCAGATTAAGTTTAGAATCTGCCTCCACCTTTCTAGTTATTTTCACAAAAGACTTCTTTTTCCTACCAATGACTGATTCTTGAATCAGAGGATCACCTACAGGAATATCAACCAAGTATGACTCATCTCCCTTTTTCTCACAGTTGGAGTCCAGCTCCATGGGGATCAAAACTGCAAGCTCAGTCTTTTTCCCTTGGCAACTCAGCTGACCACCATTGTTGTCAGCAACAATTGCCTTGGTTACTGGGCTACAACCTCCCACACTACTACCCGGTTTATCTGAAGGATTACTGTGATCCTCAGACAAAGCTACATTCAACTTTTGAGAACTCCTAACAATACCTACTCCCCCACTCTCCTCTTTCTCAATACTAGCATCAGACACTGGTTTTTCACTACCCGGGGTTGAAGATAATTTATCTTTATACTCCCCCAATCCCCCAAATGATCCCCTTAACCAATCCCCATATTGTCCTGTTTTGAGCATATTTCTTTGAATATCTATCCTTTTGTTGTCACATGCTCTATCATTGTGATCAATAATGCCACAATAAAAACAGAAAGTAAGTAAACTTTCATACTTAAAATCGATCCACCTTTCCTCAGCACCCAACTTGATAATAGTCCCCCTTGGTAATGGTTCTGTTACTGACACTTCCACCAAAATCCTAACAATTCTCCCATTAACATTTCCCACCACCGGAACCACAACATCAAGCACTTTCCCGAATATTCTTCCCACTTTCATTCCTGCTTCAGCTGAAATCCAATGCAGCGGCAAATTGTGGATTTGAACCCATAACGAAACTTTCAATTCCTCTTTGCTGAAATTCACCTTGTCCTTTACCCATTCCTTCAGCAGCAAGTACTGTCCATCAAACGACCATTGTTTCCCCTTCAAGACCTTTTGCATATCGTCCCTATCTTGAAATAAGAACTGAAAGAGATTAACTCCGATCACTCTAACTGAAAAGGAGCGTTTTGTTCTCAAGAGTACAACGCTTATAGGTTGAGATCCTGTATGGGTCAGTGGGACTTCTTTTTTTTTTTTTTTTG
>BKCP01004428.1:611953-629974 GCA_008636005.1 Striga asiatica | reverse complement strand
GAAAAAAAAAAAAATGTTATAGGGGCCTATAGGGACACGTGTCCCTATAGAAATTAAAAAAAAATGCTAATTATTATTAGGGCTGTTATTATTATTATTATAGTTGTTGACTGCTCAGGCTTTCTCATTTTATTATTATTACTATTTTCTTTTTCTCCTAACAAATCTTGGAATTCCCAACTGTTTTGATGTGGTGTGCAATTTTTAGGTCCATCTCTAGAGTGGGATTAATTAGGCTAAGGCGAGTTTAGTGGTGAAGGTGTAGGTTAAAATTTTTTTTGGACCGATGCTAAATTTGGATATTCGTCCAATAAATAAAGTTTTCAATTGTAATTTTGAAAGTTCTACTACCAACAACAAAAAATCAATAAAAAAAGGAATCTTGATTACGGTCAAGATTATTTTTTAAATTGTAATATCAAACTAGTGTGTGGCTCGTGCGATGCACATAAAATAATATTACGATTGTATTATAAATTAAATATATAAATAATATTAATCCTGATTTATCTATTATTTTTTAATTTAACCGGGTTGGACACAGTCCGGCCGGATAAACCAAGATTCGGTTTATAACCAGTCTAATTCGCTTGAATAAAATATTTGCTCTCGAATCCGTCAACACCAACTGGTTGGACTGGTAGAAATCGATACGATTTTCTAAATAATTTTTTTTATGTTTAAAATTATTTTAAATAAAATCACATATTTAAATAAAATAGATATTTATAAATTATTTATCAATTAGTTTAAACATTTGAATTTATAAATTGTTCAGATATCTAAGTAACACATTTTATTTAACTTAATTACAAATAGTACTATATATATCCATTAAAATGTTTATAAATTAAAATCTGAGCAAACCACAATTAATTTAATAAAATAGCTTGATCGTTTCGATGACGGTCCAGTTCTGAAAACTTTATATTTACTGTACATTAATAAATATTATAATAAAATATTATTTAATTCAAATAAATATTAATAAAATGATATATAAATATTCATAAATCATTAAACATGTTGACATAAAAATATTGGTAATGCGATTATTTCAAGTTTGTACTACATCACATTCACGTAATAAAATATTTTCAATATAAAATTTATATTTAGGGTCAATAATCGATTTGGTGTGGTCGAATTGACACATAACTTAGCCACCTGGGACCAATCAAGTTGTGTCAAGTTTTTTTGACTATTTTAAATATCACTTAAAAGTAATTCAATCAACTTGAGCAGTACCCTAATTCAATCACCCGATTGATTCGAAGAAATTTTCTTATTTTCTTTAAATATATTTAATTTTATGAAATAAAAATATTTTATGATTAATATAATAAATGTCTACACTAAATGAGATATTAAGATTATAAATTATATATCTAAAGATGAATTAATTATCTTTACTTTATGCATATTAATAAAAATAAACATAGTAATTTTTAAAAAATTAAGATTAATTGATTGATTATGCAATTTAAATAATATGTTTAGCGTTCAATATTTTTTTAAAGGCACAAATTTAAAGATCGAGATTTTAAAACTTTTGTTATAATTTGAATTGAGATTTTATAAATATAGAGACTGAGATTTTAATTTTTCGTTGTTTCTAATAAAAATAAAAATAAAAACATACACATTTAATAAATTTTAGCCGGATTTTTTAAATAATAAAATGAACTAAAGCCCGAAATTTAAGGTAACATTTAATACTATATGATTTTTAAAGAAAAAAAGAGAAAAGTAATAAAACTTACTATTAGGCATAATCCTCGCTCCCAAATCGCCGAAACCCTAGCCTATTAGTCTCGCCGTTTGAAACTCCCTCGCCGGAAGTCCAGGCCCGACGGGTGGACGGCCTCCATAGCTCGTCCATGGCGGCGCAACCCTCGTCTCAATTGCTGCTGTTGGGATCGGTTCTGCGCATCGGCCGTCGGAGAGGATTCTCTTCTCTGGTTGCTCGCCGGAGTTCAGGTGTCGTCGGCGCGGGTCGGGGTGTTGTGCTGGTCCATGGACAAGGCTGGGTTAGCTGCTTTTGGCTCTGGCTGGGACGCGCCCATTCTTCTTGCTCGCCTTTCTTGCCACCGGTCACGACCTGTGCTTTTCCGCCGGCGAAGTGGCGATTGGCCGGGGCCGCTTCTTGTTCGGCATCTTGCTATGTCGATTGGAGGTTTGCCCTTGTTTCTGCTGCTTTTGTCTCGGTTCTTCTTTTTGTTCGCGATCGGAGGGACTTTTCGTTCCTTCCTTGGCAAATTGGAATTGGAGGCTCACGATTGGGGGGTCGTAGCTCTGCTGGGATCGGTTGCCGGTTCTGGTTTGTACTCGGCTGTTTAGTTGTGTTCAACCGCTTCGGGCTGGGATGAATGGTGTGCTGTTTCAGGCGGGCTGACTAGGTGAAGCCGAGCCGTGAAGGTTTCTTCACGTGATTGGAGTGCGGGCCAGATCTTCGATTAGTTCAGGGGTGTGGGTACCCATCTTGCTAGGCTTTTCGCAGTGGCGGGCGGTTGTTTTCGCGCTCGGGAACCGTCGTTGGGGTTGGTTGTCTGCCGCCAATCTCGATTTATCTGGCGGGGGAGGCTGTTTGCTTATGTTTGTGTTTTGCTTTTTTCTCTTAGGTTTGTGTTTTTGTTTTTTTAGGATTGTGTTTTTGGTCTGGGCTGTTTGGCCTCTGTGAACCTGAGTGTCACCTTATTATCCCAATGAGATCAGACACTCGGGTATTACTCCGTTGGGGTCCTTTTAGTTGTTAGTTGTTTTAGTTGGTTAGTTGTAGTTGCGAGTTTTCTTCTAGCGGAACTCTAGACGGTCTTCTGACCTGTCCTCCCACTTTTTCAGTTGTTGACTGCTATATATTCAGTCGTTGGCTGCTGTGTATTCGCACATTTGTGCATTTTGATTTATAATATAATCTTTTGTAAGCTGCATTAAATTCTGATAGATTTTTTTGCTACTATTTTTAGTAAATGGTAATTCTTATTATATATATATATATATAGATTTAACTCCGGATGACTTATACCATTTTTTTTAAATTTCAGATGTTTTTATTTGTTAACTGTAATTATAATTTGTATTAGCTCTAAAGTACATGCAATTGGTTTTATTATTAACACAATTTTTATCATACTTAATGTTGATAGTTGAATGATAGTTTAATAACTTATAATTTAAGTAAAGATGTGAAAGGATACATAATGATATAATTAATGTTATAAAATGATAAGATATTCGTGAACGTTAAATTGTGCTCCTCCCATTCCAAATTTCTGCGTCTGCCCCTGGAATCAGATAAACAAGTGAATTCAGTTTAGAGCTCTATCCAATGTACCATAAATACTACATAACAACACAAACAAAATAAATAAATAAATAAATAAATAAAGAATAAAAAAATTCCACACAAATGAAGATACACATTTCAGAACGAGAGATACACGCTTTTAAAGAGAAGAATAAAAATGTGAAAGATTATGCAGCTTGTGGAAATTCCACAAATTCGTGGATTACTTGAAATTCCAACATAAAATAAAAGAAAGAAAACAATTACAACTAGTTAATTTGGATTATTTACACACATTGAAACAAAAACAAGAAGGGAGAACCACCTTGTTTTGGAGAAGTTCGTTCATTTTTATCGTAACTAGTAGATTAATATCCGTGTATTACATAGGTGTTAATAAAAACTTATACGTAAATTATTTATGAAATAGGAATATAATTTTTGATTTTAAGTTTTAAATAATTACAAAAATAACATTAATATTTATATTCAATTAACACTCGTCACTTATACGGTTCACCCTCCTGTACTGTAATAAATATTTTCAATCATATTTTGTAATGGACTTGATAGATAATTTTTATGAACTGATAAATAATTTTATAATTTTTCAGTTACTAATAAAAATGGTAAATATGTATTCATATATGTGTTATGACTGTCAAGTCAAAACTTGTTAAAAGATATTTAATTTAATATATTATAAATAAAAAAATCTAATAACAAGTAGCAAAATTGGTAACTTTTAAAATATATTTATAATTTAAATTAACTAATTTTTTATTTATTTTAAAAGTCATCGATAAACATTCATATGAAAAACTCTAAAGCTCGTGATATCAAAAACCAAAGACGGATCTGTACTGGGCCAGGGGCCCCTCAATATATAATATATATAAAGAAAATACTAGAAAATATGTATAGAAATGTAAAAAAAATTACAATATATTAATAATTAAAATATATTTTTTATGATATTTTAATTCAAATTAATAATATTATTTATTTATTTAAAAATATACTAATAATCCTTATATTTTACATTTCTATTGTTTTTGAAAATATTTACGATGATTTACTCTTTTTGTCTTTTAATTGTAAATCGATTTAGTGATTTATAAAACCCAGTATTTAGTTAGATTATTACATTTTTTAATGTTGATTTTTTTTACTTTTATTTTTTTCTATGTAATCACATATTTTAAAATTTATTTATTTTTTTTTTTTGAAAATTTTTTCATTTGATAAGCTCTCATAAAAATGTATTTTCTTTTTAAAAAATTGTTCGATAAGCTCTCATAAAAATGCTATGCAATGTACAACAAAAGTTCAATTTAAATTAAATTTTCAACAAAAAAACATATTTTTCCAAAAACTATATGTTGAACATAAATTATAAAAATACATGTAATCTCATAATATTTTTGTTTATTTTTTTTTTAAGTTTGAGGGTGATACGGATTCTAATTTTTTAAAAACTTCGATGGTACACATATCAATATTTATATTTATAATAAATATATTTTTATATGAAATGAGAGATTTAAACTATAAGCTCGTTATAACATTTAAATTTGGGCCCCCTCTGAATAAAATTTCTAGATCCGTTATTGCATAAAACCATATAAGATTTCAATAAGCTTTCTTTGGGTAGGACGAGCTTTTTAAAAAAGCTCGAACTTATCTCATAAGTTTCTTTGGGTAGCTTTTCAAATAAGCCCGTTGAAATTTTTATTTCAGCTAGTATATCAGCTAATTTTACCAAACACTTTTATCATATAAGCTAGCTTTTGAGCTATAAGTCATAAGTTATAAGTTATAAACTCAAAAATTACTAATAAACTATAAACTAACTTATCAGCTAGTTTTATCAAACATAGCCTAAACTTTGACAAACCATGCATTTATATGTATAGAGATATTTTATTTTTAGGAAAATTAGATACAAGCCCTTATTATGTGACAGTTTGATATATTTCAAAAAATAAAATAAATAAAAACCCAAATCCCCTGCCCGCTACATATTTGTACTTCCCTTTACGAACCCAAACCCTAAAACGTCCATAAAATATGAGCCCCACATCCCCCAAATCCCATTCCCCATTGATTGCCGTAAAAGATTACTGCTACAACACTCTGTATCATATGTGCTTGCTAAAAAATTATTATTAAATTTTAAAAATAATGAAGAATACTTAAATATCTTTTTGTTAAAAAAATATATATATTATTATATATTTTAGAATGATACTTGATACTTGTGCGAATTACATGTGTTATATTATAATAATTCTTCTAACTTATATCATATAACTACTTTTAAATAAAAATATATTAATTGATAAATGTGCGTGGACCACATCAAATTATTTGGTATATATCTATATATATATATATATATATATATATTGTATTTACTTGAATCACATTGTAGTGAAATTGAATTTTTGAATAAAAATTTTAAAATGACACCTATTTTAAAATAATTTTAACGTAATTTATTATAAGTTACTTGAACCATACGAGTCGTGACTAATTTTAAATAAACATGTTTTATGTAATTTTACACAATTTAAATTTCATATAATATTTTCAACAAATTAATATAGGTAAATTGTATTACATATTTTAAGCTAGAAATTATAATATTTTAATTATTGATTTAATTAATATGATTCAAAGATAATTATTCTGATTATTATTTTTATATTTAAGTGCTCATTATTCTAACATAATGTTATTTAAATTTGTTTGTGCCGTATGAGTAGACAGATTAATATGTGGAGTATGATGATCCACGGATTGCCTTTTCTTTTCGAATCCAAAGAATTAAATTAAAAATCATATCATAAAATTGATCTACATACCTTACCATAGTTTCACAACCAAACAAAAAGCTTCCATTGTGAAGCACTTTTAGAATTACCCAAAATGAAACTAAACAATTCAAAAAAAAGAAGCCAAATAAATAAGCCATGTGAACTCAATCAGTAACACATTGTGGACTGATTTTTACCCGTTATTGCCTTATAGTTTTACCCTTCAATTAAAAAAATACATAATTACACTTAATAAGATGTATTAATGTGAGAAGTAAAAAACATTAATGATAAATTTTGTAACCGAAAATGGAGGGAAAATTTTTAGAGGTTTTATTAAATAAGTTTTCTTAAATGCTATTAGCTAGTAATTATATATACTAGGATTCGACCTTGTGCATTTGCACACATGTAAATAAAATTAAATATTATAAGTTATATTTATGTATATAATATAAAAATTATAAGTTATACAATTGTATTATATTTCAAACATATAGTATTATAAATTATATTTATGTATATAATATTAAAATTATAAATTATATAATAGTATTATATTTTAAAATTTGATCATTGGTTAAAATAAATAGTACACACGATTTGATTGTATACGAATCACTATATTGATTGCATAAAATGCAATAAATATATACTTTTATAATTTTGAGTGATAATAACCAATTAGCTGAAAAATATTACATTTATTATAACAATTGCTTATGTGATTTTAAGAAATTTTACTATGACATAAAAAAAATTAATTTATTAATAAACAACATCTTCATCATATAAAAAAATATTGATTTTAGTGTAAAATATAATTTTATGTAACTTTCATATATTATTTAGTATAAAATATAATTACTAATTTTAATATTAACTATTATATTATTCAATAAAAAATATAATTATTAATCAATTAACATAAAATTTAATAGTTTTTATCTTAATTAACCCAAAAAATATAATGAAATATTTTCTTATTAATGAGATTGGGTGTATTAATGCCACATAAATAAAATTTATTAGGTTCTATTTATTAGGTTTAATTACTGATTTGCCACATAGGTAAAATTTATTAGGTTTTATTTATTAGGTAAAATTTATTGCTTAGCTAGCAATTATATATATATATATATATATATATATATATATATACATAGATATAGATATGATTTCATTGAATAAAAATAGGTGTTCATTTAATAAAAGTTTGTTCATCATTTAACAATAATATGTAACTTTCAGTTATACAATTTATTTTGACAGGTCTCATTTTGGATGGTACCCATTTCTATAATGCCTTTTTATGTCATGAATACAAAAAATTTTATTTTTATTTTGATAATATATATTTTTTAGTATTATATAAATACATATTTCACAATTAATTAAGAATGACTACAACTATCTATATTTTCTATTGTAGCCCTACAATAATTAAAAAATATTTTTTTTTTGATATTACAAAGATACATCAAATATTTTGAAAAATCAAATCCCAGAGTCACGAGTCGAAGAGGTTTAATTTGTTGTGATGGGGATTCCGACGATAGAAAAACCACGAATGTTGTATATAAAAAAATATTTAATAATATTTAGATTCACTTTTTTTAAATTATTTTTTTCTCATTTATTAAGTTATGAATTTTATTTTATTCTATATTTTTAATTATTTTCTCTTATATTATATCGCTTTTCGTGCAAACGCACGGGGTAAAACTAATATTCAAATAAATGGGAACATATAGGTGAACGTAACTCTCTTTATGGCTGAAATGCCTTAAGCGAAAAACAAAGAGAAAAAAGAAAAAAGAAACAAAAATTTGAAAACTAGATAAGCTACACGTAGTAGTTATTGGGCTTTTTTATTTCCTCAAGAGAGGAAATTGCACCCTACACTAGAATGATTAACTTTATTTACGTTAATAACATCCGATGAAATTTATTAGCATTAAAGCAAGAAATCATGATTATATTTGCATTTTTACTAGATTTCAGTTGCTTCAATATATGAATTAAATAATCAATTAGTGGCTAAATTTATGGAAAACTTTATATGAATTCTCTCACCATATCTTCCCATCAAAGCATCTTCACCCACAGATTTCTTCCTTCGACCCAAAAGCTTCTCTTCTTAGCCACCTCCAATGGCGAAATCATCAAAAACCACCGTCGCGCCGCTGCGCTACTTGACCCTGCGAACATTCCGTCACTCAATGGGGCAAAATCTTTCCACGCTCTCGTCACCACAATGGGCTCGTTCCCAAATCAAGACCCTGTTTTCCTTTACAACAATATCATCTTTAAATACACATCCCTCGGCGAGATCGATATGGCCCGCAAGATGTTCGATGGAATGCCACAAACAAACGTCGTCTCCTATAATACCATGATAGGCTGCTACTGTCGGGCCGGGTTCATACACGTCGTCTCCTAGGTGATTCTCTTCGTCTCCTCCTCCCTTGGCGGCGATGGAATTTTGGGTAAAAAATTGTTGGTTATAGATCTGTAATACATTTTATTTTCTTCTCCTCCCATGGCGATTTACTGTAGATCAATCTCCCGATTTACTGCTGAAAAACGAGGTTTCGATGATTAATAATTGATGATGTTTCAGGTGATGATATTTTAGCTTTTTTGAGAATTTTTTTGTTTGATTTATTATGTTGTGGGATATGTTGCGGATATATACAATATATTTTTCAGTATATGTTCTTGTAAGCACAATCGGCAGTATATGTTGCGTGTATATGCAGTATATGTTCAATATATTTTTCGTTTCCCATATATGCTTCGTGTGTTTTTCATCTGGCATGTGCTTCATTTGTTTATCATATACTCTACATATACTAAAATAATTTATTAAAATAATGATTATTATCAGTTTATGATTTGTATATGATATGTTATATACTGAACAAAAATTCAACTATCACAATTGTGGTTACATAAAAATGCTATGTAAATAAAAAACCAGGTTATATACTGTTTATAAACATATACTGAATATATACTACCTATTAAAAAACCTAAGAACTGAAAACCAACGATCTGCGCAAATTAAGGAAGCAGCAGTTACATTGAATTGAACACCCTAATTAGTAGGATATCTAAATTACCATATATATATATATGGTAATCAAGCGCAAATTAAGGGGAGACGTTGCAGTATATGGTAACTGACAATAGGAACTAATCTAACTAAATCTTATGTTTTAGGTAAACACGCAATTATTTTTAGTGGGATTGTACATTTACAATATTTATTGAATCGTGAAGTATGTGTGTAAATAGCTTTTTTTTTTTAATTAAAAAAAAACACACATTTTGTGACTTCTCCATTTTAGTATATTTATTTAGGTTTAAAGATATTAATTATAGATATAGCTCATGCCTTTGCCACATGGATACCATTTGACAAGTTACAATACGCTTTGTTTACGAGATAATAAATTGATAAAATTTGAGCAAATATATGCGAAGTTTGCATGACGGTAGGCAAAAGGTGTGGTCGTTATTGTGTGATGAGTGAAACGCTACATCTAATTTATTGAGGGAATAATTTACTATTTATAGTGGAAAAATAATTTGTATTTTCTCATAATACAATGCCAATAGAACAATAAAAAGAATCATTTATTTAATTGAAAAAAACAAAAAATAAGTGGACAAAAATAAATCAAAAAAAGCTGTGTGCAAAAAATTCAAACAGCCGGATTCTGAGAATTCGTGTTTTAAGCGGATTCTCAGAATCCATTTTTGCTTAATTCCGAGCAAAAAACAGATTTTCAGAATCCGTCTTTCCTTAATGACGTGATTACCCGTAATTAATTCAATTAAACACGTGTTATGAAAATCTGTGTTAACTAACACGAATTTTCAAAATCCGTTTTACAAATGAACACGGATTCTGAGAATCCGTGTTTATTTATTTATTTATTGTTATAAACACGGATTCTTAGAATTCGTGTTTATGTATTTTTTTTTATTTTTTTTTAAGTTAGGCTTGACTCTTGGATGCTCACGAACTCGTTTACCAGCGATCGTGTTTATTTTGGCTGAATTTTTATTCTTATCCTTCAATATGAAGGTTTTTTATATAAATTTTGATTTAACATTTTGAACATGAAATAATATCACTTTAATATCAATTCATTCGTCAAATTATAAATCTAGCATGCATACATACATGAAACAGTATATACAAAAAGACAACCACAATTACCGACAAAAAAAAGGGAACCACAAAATATGTACTCAAAACTATCAAGAATAAATATCTGAAAATCTAGTACAAAAAATAAAAGAAAAAAAGAAAATGTCCCCAAAATCACATAATACAAAACAAACTAACTAGGAGTAAATGTGTTCTTAGGCTGGCGTTTTCGGGACCCTCTTCGGGGCCCCGGTACCAAAGAAGACGATCCTGCGGTCGGCCCAGGCGTGGCTGGTTCTTCTTCTTCACCTAATTAATTAATTTTTGTAAAAAATCAGTAATTCGACCGGACAAATAAATAAAAGCAAACAAAAATAAAATATATATTTGTAGTTAAATAAAAAAATCTCACGTTCTTCGACTTCTTCATTCTCGGAGAATGCAGCGGCGGGTTCGCGGTCACGGCGTCTTCTACCTCCACCAATGTGGGGCGCCGGTCTATGCCTCGCCCGCTGGGACTGTGTCTGCTGGGGTGGGACGTACTCCTCTTGAGATAGAATTTTTCCCGACGACGCCCCTTGTGTGACCGACTGGCCCCCAACAATCAGAGTAGCATACAGAAGTTGCTGGGCTTGCTGGAACCCTTGCTGCGCTCAGGGAGGTAGCGTATCAAACACGTCTTCAAGGTTCGATAGCGTGTTATACGTCCCCTCCGTACCCGAATTCTGAAAATTAAATTCAAATAACTATTCATTATGAACCGTATAAAAAAATAAGAATAATAATAATAACTTCAATAATAATAATAATAATAATAATAATAATAATAATAATAATAATAATACAAAACACAAATTAGCAGACACTTACCTGACACTTCTCCCGGTCGGCATATGGCTGAAACCCGTCGTCCTCTGAGATCGCCACGTAGTTGTTAGGGTCATTGAATAGTCTCACAGTCCTACTGTGATACTAATCAATGTACCCCTCTGCCGGCTGCAGGAAGGGATCCACCGGTACATCTGGGAGGACATTCTGATCTCTCTCTTCGGTCCATATCCTCCCAAGATCAGAATGGAAGGCCCGCCAATTGGTATATGCCCTCCCAGTCATGCCCTGGCCTTTGTGGTGGGTGTCCCAGTTGGCCAGACTAGCAATGATCGGCGTCTGGGGGATGGGCTGGTGGCACCCAAACTGGCGGAGCACCCTATCAGGCTGGTGGGGTTCTGCGATGTTCCAGCAGAAGATCCACCCCTTGTACATGCAGAGATGTCGGTCTGGTGTACACTGGTCCGTGAGCCGACCCTCGTCTATGTACGTCTGATAGGGTACCCAATCGAACTGTAAAAAAAAAATATTTATCGAATTATTAATGAATTTAATAAAAAAATAATTTAAAAAAAAATAATTATTTATTATTATGACCTAAGAAACTTACATTAGTCTCTCTCAGGTCACTCAGTTGATCTCGAATGGTAGCCGTGCCCGTCCCCAAGTGACTCAAGTCCCTCGATCCCACCCACCTTAAAAATCCCAGAAAAAAAACTATTTGTAATTACAAAATTTGATAATTGAATAACTTAAGTTAAATATAAATAAAGGTTATTATTACCTTGCACCCAAGGACAACCAGCCTGGGAGCCGAAATGCGTTCTCTTCATTAATGGGCAAATACGAGGGATGCGTTCCCATGCCCAAACCTGCACATATGGACATATACATTTTTTAGCACATATTATTATAATTTATAATAAATAAAATTAATTTACTACTAACAAGTAAATAAATTTACCACGCAGCTCTTGATATAATTTTCCTCCCTCTAGTAGGCGTCGCAGAGCGCTCTATATACCCCGGCCAGAAGCGCTCCACCCCAGCTGTACCCCGGAATGGCATCGATGACAGTCAACAGGGACAGCCAGTAAAGGTTGACTCCGCTGGCCCAATGGTCGGGGAAGAAGAAGGACCCAATACACCAGAGTATCAGGGCTCTCGCCCTCCTCTCGTACTCTGATGTAGAGAGTCCATCCTCCAGAGGTCTCTTGCACTCGTCTTCCAGACTACTAAAATACAAGTACTGGTCTGAAATGTCCCAAGTCTTGGGGTCGTAGTCCGGGTCCCCGAGATCCTTGAAATACGTTAAAATATATATATTAAAAACGACTCATGACTTAAGTATACATAAACAAAATAATAAAAAAAAAAAAATAAGCAAAAAAAAAAGTTTTAGGTATAAATATACCTGTACATATGGGAGGTACCCTAGAGCGTCAACGCAATAGGCTCTCCACTCTTGGGGAGTCCGCTGTAGGGTTTGTCCCCAGCATGCATCCCCGCTGACGTGGAGGCCAAATAGTATCTGAACGTCCTGGAGAGTGATCGTGGCCTCCCCGAAGTCGAAGTGGAAGGTGTGTGTCTCCGAACGCCACCTCTCCAGCAGGCATGTAATGAGGGTATTGTTTGTCGGGACCCGCCCCATCCGAAACAAAGGCCCGAAGCCGGCCTTCTCGATCACCTCCCAGGTCCGGGCATTCTGCTTGTTGCCCTCCAAGGCAGCCCAGAACTGGGTGTCCGCACGGCGTGGCTTAACCACACCGTGGCGAAACCCCGGAGCGTCCTCATATACCGCCTTGGACCGGTGGCGGTTCTAAAGATATAGAAGTGAGGGGTCACTGGGGCTGGGGTGTGGGGTGTAGGGTTGAGGGTTCGAGGATGACGATGCCATTTTCTGCAAAAATGACCGAGATTGCAATAATTTGAAATATTTTTATATAAAAAAATTTTATAATTTTGTGAGATATATTTAATTTTTTTTTTTGTTCTTTTGTATTTGATCGGCGCACATGACCCAGCAAATCGATTGGAATTATTCAGGAATTTTTTCAGTTGAATTATGGATGTGTTGCATATTGGTTTGTTGAGTACAGCCCAGCTGTTTTATCATATAAATAAAAAAATTAGTCATTAATCCATGATTTAATTATAGTTAATTCACGAATAATTTTTCTTTAAAAAAATAATATTCCTAAAGATGATTTGAAATTAGAATTGTATTATATTTTCGTTTTCACCTATTCTTCGATTTCATTATCGTAACCCTATATTCAACCAACACGGGCGAGCACAATATTCACCAATATTCACAATCAACCAACAATATCATCGAGCACAATATTCACAATCAATCAACAATATCCACCAATATTCACAATCGAGCATAATATTCTAATTTCAAATCGAAGATAATATTCGAGCATAATATCTTCACAATCGAGAATAATATTGTAATTTCAAATCGAAGATAATATTCGAGCATAATATCATCGAGCACAATATTCACAATCAACCAACTATCAACCAATCGAGCATAATATTCTAACACGGGCGAGCATAATATTCACACTCAACCAATATCCACCAATATTCACAATCAACCAACAATATCCACCAATATTCACAATCAAGTACAATATTCACAATCGAGCACAATATGCATAATCGAGCACAATATTCACAATCGAGCACAATATGCACAATCGAGCACAATATTCACACAATATGCACAATCGAGCACAATATTCACAATCGACTATGCACAATTAACATATTGAACTAAATCGAACACAAATTCATACGGCAAATTCAACACGGCAAATAAACACGAAATTAACGAGAGGGATGAGCCGCGGTACCGTTCTCGGGATTACGTTCGAAAAATTGGATGGACGAGGGTCGAAAGGGCTCGACGGCGGAAGGGTGCACGTCACTGCTTGGTCGAAGGGCTCGACGGCGGTCATCGGAGGAGAGAGGAGAGGGCGGCGGTCGGCGGAGGTCACGGAGGAGAAGGCAGCGGCGCAGAGGCGGCGGTCGGCGGAGGTCGTGGAGGAGAGGAGAGGGGAGGGTTTCAGTGAAGAAGAGAAATGAGAGAGGTCGCCGATTTTTTTTTATATATATTAAACAAAAAAAAGATTCTCAGAATCCGTTTTTGCTGTTGAAAAGTCAACACGGATTCTGAATCTGTTTTAATTGTTGGAAAAACCAAAAACAAATTCTCAGAATCCGTTTTTGCTTTTGAAAAGTCAACACGGATTCTGAGAATCCGTTTTTGCTTTTAAAAAAACTAAAAACGGATTCTGAGAATCCGTGTATATAAAAAAAAATAATTGTTGACCGAGATTATACTAATTTGACTTCAATTGGACTAATTCGAGTTCGATTGCACTGTAATTGACCAAGATTGTACTAATTTGACTTCAATTGGACTAATTCGAGTTCAATTACACTGTAATTGACCGAGACTGTACTAATTTGACTTCAATTGGACTAATTCGAGTTTGATTACACTGTAATTGACCGAGATTGTACTAATTTGACTTCAGCTGGACTAATTCGAGTTCGATTACACTGTAATTGACCGAGATTGTACTAATTTGACTTCAATTGGACTAATTTCAGTTCGATCACACATTATATAAATCATCCAAATACAAAATATTCATCTCAACAATCCGATTCAGTCAAAATACATACAAAAAAATCTAGTTCCCCCAATCATCACGGAGTCTAGTTCGATCGGTGGGAGGATGCGAATACGGGCAATGGTCCGCGAAATGTTCGGGATCACCACATCTAGTGCATTGATCCCGGACTCTTCTGCGGCGTGCCCGACATTCCATTTGCATTTTAAAGCGTCTCGTTTGGGCGCGACCGGGTCCAGGCTTCGAGATGATCCTCTGCCAATGCGGAATCAAATTCCATCCCACCCGCGGCCACGTGTCAGGATTTCCAATTGGAGCAAAATTACAATTAGAAAATTGAGCAACACAGTTCTCCGTCCAAAAGTGGGAATCGTACACCAAGTTCGGTGGATCACGCTGGTAACGACACACGGCTAATGCATGGGAGCATGGTTTCCGATGTGTCTGCCACTTCTTACATGTACAACGCTGCTGCCGATAATCAACCTTAAACCTGTTTTCCACAATGATTTATATATATAAAAAAAAAATTTGAATGGAAAAGAAATTCCAATTAAAAAATACATACTTGTTTTACCCTCTTCCATTGGCGCGTAGACCGGTTGTCACCATGTACTGGGATCCGTCGGCGTCCACACATCGCACCTCGTGAGTCCCCGCTGTCCTCTCCAACACCAGATAGGCGGCATAGAGGTCGGTAGGAACGAGACTCCTGCATCCTCTGGACTTGTTTTGTTCATGTTCAAACAAATCCAGAGTCTTGTTCATTGTGGCTTGTACAACCGCTCTGCAGGGCAGGAACCTAACACCTTTGAGGACGTTGTTGTAACTCTCTGACATATTGGTTGTCAGAGTGCCCCATCGACGTCCTCTATCTCTGTACAGGGTCCACTTTTCCAAAGGAATTTGGAAAAGGTAATCGTATGCGTCCGGGTTACATTCATGGAGTTCCTGTCGACTCTGCTCAAATTTGCGGCGAGAACACAGTGAACCCAACCTCCAGCACAAACCCTGAACTTTCTTACTCTGGTACCTTGAAAACACATTGCTCCAGAGGTGTCGAAGGCATATCCAATGAAATGCATGGGGTTCGTGCCAAGTTTGCAGTAAATCAACGGCACTCAATATGTCGTTGTCTCTATCGAAAAGAAGACATATCGGTCTGTCGGGGACGACATGATGGCGCAGATGTGTTAGGAAAAAGGACCAGTTTCCCCTTGTACGAACCTGCTCAGTTGGACATATGTTTTTTTTATCAGACACTATTGTAAATTAGAAAAAATAAAAAATTAATTTACAATTAACAAGTAGTTTCCCCTTGTACGAACCTCGCAAGTGCGTGCCGTCGATGCTAATAATCGGCGGGCAAAGAAGGAAGGTTTGAATGGCGGGGCCGAACGCCTAGAAGACAAATCTGAATTATCTGTCTCGAGATTGCTTCGCCATTTCCCCACCCTGCCATTCCCACTCAATAACTGTACCGGGATTCTCCCTTTGAAGGGCGGCGAAATACCTGCAAATTATAAAAGGTAACCATAAACAAATAAATAAATAAATAAATATATTTACAAACAACACGTAAATACATTTATAATTAATTTTTGCTTACTGGGGGTGTTATGCGAAGTACGATTCCCACGTGCCATACAGACAATAGATAGCTTTTTTTCTCCCGTGCCACGCCTTCTTGTAGCTGACATCGACGCTCCAGGCGCTTTTTACGTTGGCCTGGACCATTTCCACACTGTAGGTCACCTGCTTCTGAATCTTAGCCAACAAAAGATTTGAGATTATGGTGGCGGTCACATTCTTGTGGTCATTTCTCTCGAACACCTGCATGCAAGTGTGACTATCGGTCCATTCGGTTACCTCCCACATGTCGTGATCCTGTTTGTTAAGACTCACCCGAGCCTTTTATATCCATGGTACAACTTCAGTTGATCTGCACACAACTTTGAACGACTTCTTGTTGGAATCTTTTGTCCGGACCGCCCTAAGATTCTCAACATTCCAAGCCAGAATACTAGTCCGGGCTTCTTCCTTAGTACGATAAACTGTACCCAAACGGATAGTCTCAACATGCCCATCCCAGACTGGCAAGGCATACTCGTCCCTGTCTACACACGACGAGTCCCACTCACCCATCTCGCGATATACGTGGAGGCCTTCATTTGGAAATGGGTGTTCTACAATGAATTCTTGTTCCCTCTCCTCATTATTTGATCTGTCCGATTCGGTTTCCGAGGTCTCATCAGTGAAATCGTCTTCCCCGGGACTGAAATCTTCATCTCCAACAATTTCTTCCTCAATGTCCGGTCCTCTCATGGTAAAGCTCGTCCCATCGCCGAAACTTGTCCCTTTGCCGAAATTACTCGTCCCTTCAACAAAATTACCGGCATGCGTAGTCCACGTACCCTCTCCACCAAACATTCCCTTGTAACCATATGATGGCGTAGGATCCTCAACCTGTGTAACCTGTGTGTTTGCTTCCAACACTATATACAAAACACATAGGACATAGGAGGAAAATAGTAAATCCACGAAAGAGCACTATCATTATTCAGTCTTCCGGGAATAAACGAACCATCCGATTGTCTAGCCATCAAAGTAATATCCGAAATTGTCCAACTATCACGAAACCTACCATTTTCGTAAATCATATCTACCAATGTTCATATGATATTATTCCATTAATAACAAATGAACAATCCGGACGAGACATATAATTCGAAAAATTGCATAACTCACTCTGGAGAATTTTTCAGTACACATTAACAAAGTAGGGACCGTTAGACGCCATTTATAACCTGTTGCACAAAAAAAAAATCTATTTTTACAAATTACAACAACACATAATGGTTAATCAAACACCCGAGAAAATTTCAATTATTATTTTACCAAACTAAATTTAAAACTCATTTCCATCAACAACATATAATTAATCATATTTTTACTCCAACAAACAAAAAATGTCAATTAATTTATCAAAAACACCACCAAAACCCTAATCACCATAATCCAACAATAACATCAAATTCATAAACAATTCGGATAAATATTCAACATACATTAAACCAACATTCAAGATTTTCTAAACAATAGCAAATAACAAATTATAATCATTTAGCACAACTATTAACCAACATTCAAGATTTTCTAAACGATACTCAATTAACCAAATATATATCTTAAATATTCATAAACAAAAAAAAAAAATAATATTACATTACATTAAAATAATAACTAACCTCTTCTCCGATGATTGGTTAAAAATTT
>BKCP01004428.1:595459-611744 GCA_008636005.1 Striga asiatica | reverse complement strand
GAGCCGGGTGCAGGAGGCTCTGGCAGTGCAATCGACGTTGAAATTATTATTTTTAGTTATTTTTACCAAACACTTTTATCATATAAGCTAGTTTTTCAGCTATAAGTCATAGGGTATAACTTATAAGTTCAAAAATTACTTAAAAGCCAGTGGCGGATCCAAAAATTATTTTTGGAGGGGACTACAATTGTAATTTGAAATGAATTATTTGCCTATATAACTCGAATTGATCGTAAAAATTTAAACAACCAATTAAATTTGTTTATTAAATGAATTGAGCTTAAGCTCACATTCTTTTTCGTTTATATAACGAGTCAAGCCAGCCAACACATTTACTAAACAAACACGAACTTGATCATGAGGTATTCAACTCGACTCCAATAACACCTAGAAGGAATATACTTATTTAATAATATCACATCATATATAAATATAAGGCATGAAATTGAAGTTTGATATTTTAAATTTGTGTTCACCATTATTTCAAACCACGAGACTTATCAACAATTGACTCTATACTAATAAATCTTGCAATGCCTTTTCAACTCTCTATTTAAATTTATTCATTTTCAACTTTTCACATCGTACATTCAGTTAATTCATCACTATATTATAAAATAAAAACATAAATATTATGTTTAAAGATTGTGAAAAATTAATTTAAAAAATATAATATAGTTAAAAATTCTTAATACATAAATTATTTTAAGAACTAGCGATAATTATGGAGCATATGTATAGATTGAATATGCTTATAATATATATAGTATATATTGTGCATGATAAAAAAAAAAGAGCAAACTATTAGCAGAATGCTACAGATGACTGATTTTATATGAAGGAATGAAAATTGGTACGGAGCAGAAACAAAGAGATTGTACATAGAGCATTTATTAAAGCTCAATCTTAAAGTCGTGTGAAGTTGAGCGTGGAAGTATAGTCACTTTCATTAGCATCAAAAGTACTATCTCTGAAGGAAAAAAGAAATTCGATTTTGGTACATGATACGATGAACGAAATAAAGGCAGAGAGTGGGAGAGACACATGTGTTCTTAACATCACCGGCACGGCTGTATATTAGTAGACAATAATAAATAGTATTATTGCCAAAAAGAAGTAAGCCAATAGTTTTATTTTTCATAGATAGATTTAAATATGAAGGCTATGTTTGGTACACAAATGAGCTAGCTTATAGCTTATTTGGTTAACTTATAAGCTCTCTGTTTTTAAATAAGTTTTGTTTGTTAGGATGAACTTTTTTAAAAAGCTCGAACTTACTTGAAAAACTTCTTTGGGTAGCTTTTCAAATAAACTAGTTGAAATTTTTATTTCAACTAACTTATCAGCTAATTCTACCAAACACTTTTATCATATAAGCTAGCTTTTCAACTATAAGTCATAAGCTATAAATTATAAGCTAAAAAATTACTGATAAGCTATAAACTAGTTTTACCAAACATAGCCGAAGTAGCGTTGTCCAAAAGATATTGATGATCTTTAATAAATTTCATGTCATTGATAGAATACCGTGAGTTTTAATGCAAATAACCATGAAAGGGAAAAACCACAAAGCAATAGAGAAATAGGAAAGTGGTAAGAAAAAGCTAATAGTAAGTAGGGGGAAAAAATAAATGAAAGTGAATTAAAAAGGAAAATGTAATCCCATTATATATAATTTCAGAACACACTAAGCTGAAGTGGCAACTCCGAACGCTTAGTAATCTTACATGGAAAAATATTATGCTTTGTAATATGGTTTGAATAAATATTACTAATTTTTTATACCAAATAATTTAGGTTCGGATGACAATATATATACACATATTTAATATATTTAAATCATTTCATATAAAATCTATTTATTATCTTCTTTCTTTAATGTGCATATAATCTTACTTTCCAAACTTTGGGCTTTGTTCATATTATTCTCTTATGTGCTTTAAATAAAAATATTATAAATAAAATTAATGATGTGTAGTTTTCAGAATTTAAAATAATATTGTTAATTCACTTAGTTATTTGTTATAAATTGTTATATATTATTCTTTATTTATTTTTTTCAACTTCGACAAAATATGTAATTTGTTTTATTGTACATGATTTAATTATTTTATCAACCATCCATGTAGTACACGGGTATTGTGCTAGTTGCTATATATTAGAGGGAAAAAATAAAAAAAAGATAGTAAATAATAAGGTTATGTTGTAGTGCAATTCAGGGTAAGATTCTGATCGGAACGTTAGATCGGTCGAGATGGGTGCCAAAACAAAGGTAGGACAAGTGATTTTACATCATGGGTACATGAGAGGTTACGACTTGGAGTAAGGCTAGCCGGCAGGTCGATGATCTAGACCACGAAGCCCGGTTATGGGAAATGGTTGCCTCGGTGGGACGAGTTGGGTTGGCTTGTTGAGACGAGCAGAGAAAGCCTAAGTTTAGATTACATTGGAAACATGAGTTTGATAAGGAAACAAATTTGTTGGATGTGCAAACTCAATCTCATATCGGGAAATTAAAAGTTTTCTTTGATAGTTTCATCTCAACAACCGTACTTCTTTAGTATATATACATATTTTCAGTAACTTTATACAAATTTAACAATTAGACAACCATATTTTTTCAACAAATATACATATTTTTAAATTAAAATATAAACTTAAAACATTATGAAAAAAAAATATGACAATGTATAAAAGAAATATAAATGATGACCTTCCTCATGTTGAGCTCCCAAAAAATAAAAATTGTGAAAATGAAGGTAGATTTTGTTCATGTGAATGTAAAAGCCAATAAGAATAACAATGAAGAGTTAAGTAATAAATTATACTGTTTGATGTTAAGGAAAAAAAAAATGGTGAGGGGGACTAGTAGTATTTTCAATTGTAGGTATTACTATTGGAAGCTAAACATATCTATCTCGAGAATGAAGACAAAAATAGAAATAAATTCTATACAGTAAAAAACACTTGTGAAAGACCCAAATGCCATTATGTACAATTGTAAATACAACCACTTAAGTCTACTATTTTATATTTCTGTATTGGGCCACCTGACATGACATAACCTCTATATTTCAACCAATACTCTCATTGATTTCTTGTACTAGATTTAATTATTTAACATTTTGACATGAAGAGTAGGCGTAATAGTCAAACTCATTGATTTATCTTTTAACCAATAATCTCATTTATTCCTTGTACTCTGAGTAGCTAGAGTACGTAGTAACGTAGATAACAGTCAAACTTGTATGCAAAATAAAAATACCTTCATATTATTATATGGACTTGTTGACTTCAAACTAATTTAAAGTAGTTGAAAGTCTTATTAACCGTCGGGTGTAACAAGTGAATCTGATTTGGTGTACTGGGGATTTTCGACGGATGGGCGGTTCACTACGAAATCTGCCTACGACTCTCTTTTCGGTGACGCGACTACGACTGTTTTTTGATTGTGGCGAGTTATTTGGAAATGGGTTGGCCCCCAACGGATAAGACAATTTATGTGGCTGGTGGCAAAAGATTGCTTGATGACAAATTCTGAAACGACGTTACACACCCTGCGAGACTGTCCGAAGGCAGTACAAGTTTGGAAAAGTCTAATTCCAAGTAATAAACTTCCAATTTTTTTTTTCTTTTGAATTAAAACAGTGGCTATAGTACAACCTATGCTTGGTTGATGCCAAAGGAATGGAGGACTGGAGCTGTATTTTTGGGGTGACAATATGGAGAATTTGGAATGGGAGAAATTGTCATATTTTTAAAAATGAAGAGTTTCATGTGGGAAATCATTTGAGAGAGGTGAACCTGCATGTTATGGGGATCAAGTCTGCTATTTTACATGGGAAAATTTTTTTAAGCAGTGGTATCACACGAGAGAATCACATGATTCGTTGGCTAGCACCGCCCGAGGGGTGGTTTAAATTGAACTCAGATGGGGCCTTTAATAAGTCCACTGGAATGGCTAGTGCTGGTGGGTTGATCCGCAACTCTTGTGGCCAATGGGTTAGTGGTTTTATAATGAATATTGGTTTCACAACAGTCGCCGGTGCCGAATTATGGGGTCTCTTTCAGGGCCTTCAACTGGCATGGAACTTGGGATGCTCTAAGGTTATTGCCTCAGTCGACAACCAGGGAGCTGTTCAAATGATAAATGGGCAGCATGATGGCTTGGGGATGCATGAAAGTTTAATCAGAGGGATAAGAGAACTGATTGGGAGGAAATGGAATGTTCAACTGGTGCATGTTTGGCGTGAGTCAAATTTTGCAGCTGATTATCTAGCTTCTTTAGCTTCAACCGGCCCCGGTGGTCTTCAATACTTGGATGCGCCACCAATGGGATTGAAACTGTGGCTAGAACACGATATTATCGGTGTATCTTACCCACGAAATGTGATCGTTTAACATTTATTTATGCTCTTTGCCTCCTATCTTGTACCAAAAAAAAAAAAAAAGTCTTATTAATCTCTTTCAAAAATTGCATTAATGCATTTACGAAGTCATTTCAAGCTTCTCTAATCCCGCATCATTCCCCAATCCAAATTAAATATTTCATCTCTGAAACGAAAATGCAACCAACACATCCACCACACACAGTTTGAGTACTCTAGCTACATATATCACACCACAGACATTCAATTTATTCAAACACCCCAATCTTTTTAAAAATAAATACAAGCAAAAAATTCAATTTTGGTCCATTTACTTGTGTAAAGTCCTTTCTTGGTACATTAACTTTTTCCTCATCAATAATAGTATGTTATGTTGAAATTTGTATCACTGTTAGGACAGTAACCCGAAAATGGTTCATTATATGTTTTAGGATTAATTTCTTGAAAATGATACAAATTGCAACATAACTTACTAATTTACCGAAAAAGGACTTTAAACCAGTAAACAGACCAGAGTCGAAATTTTTCCAATAAATACATACAAACACTTCTCAATATTAATTCCTTCAAATTTCCTTTCCCTCGAGCCTCGACTCCACAAGCGCCCGAATCCTCTCGACCGACAAATCCAGCGTCCGTTTCTCCACGTTCGCGAAACACACGCGAAACCAACCGGGCTCCGAGCAGTGAAAAGACGAGCCCGGCGAAACATTCAACCCGAACTCCCTCAACATCTTCTCCCAGAGCTCCATCTCGGCCTCGAAACTCGCCTCCACAAGCAAATGCCTCATGTCCACCCAACAGAAAAGCCCCGCGTTTCCCTCCAAACACCCTATCCCCATCCTCCCGAGCCCCTCCGCCAGCATTTCCCGCCTTTTACTCAACTGAGCCCCATTAACCCTAACGTACTCGTCCACAAACCCTTCGTCCGCGAGTATTTTCGAGACGAGGTGTTGCGTCTGCGACGAGATGAGCCCGAAGCTCGACATTTTCGTGGCGGCCGATATCAGGGTTTCGTTCTCAGAGTATATCATGCCGATACGAAAGCCCGGGAGGCCGAGGTCTTTTGACAGGCTGGACACCACGTGGACTCGGCTAGAAATTGTCGAGTCATTCGTATTTTTTAGGGCTTCGAGAATGCTTATGAATTCGGGGGAGGAGAAAACTGTGCCGGCGTAAATCTCGTCGCTGACTATGTGGAGGTTGTTTTGGATGGCGAAGGTGAGGAGTAAGTTTAGTTCTTGGTGAGTGAGGGAAGTGCCGAGGGGGTTTGAAGGGTTTGTGATGAAAATGCCTTTGACTTTGAGGTGGAGGTTTTGGGCGTGTTGGTAGGCGTGGTGAAGGGCGGGAGATGTGATTCGGAAGTGGTTGGAGCTTGTGCAAGTTATAGGGATGAGTTTTACGTCCGTGCGCCATTTGAGGTCCCTATCCAACCTGTGTCGGACGGAATATAATAATAATTAATTAATTAATTAAGGCGGACTATCATATTAGATCGTGTGATACTTATATTTACGCGTGTGCAAGAATAATGTTTAATTATTTAATTAGGAGAGAGAGAGAAAANATTATTATTATTTTTGAGTAAAAAAGAAAGAGAGAATGTTATCGTTACCCAGGATAATATGGGGTCGGGATAAGAAAAGCTTCACCATGGTCAGCAAGGCAAAACATGAGAGTTTCGTTAGCTGAGGTTGCACCAGCTGTGAGTACAAGCTTGTTGGCCTCAAATTTCACCTTGTTTTGTCTTATTTTACTATTGTACTCTGCTAATACCTGAACAAGAAAAAATTTAAAATAAAATAAAGTGTCCTTTTTATGACAACATGGTGATCAACTCACTTATTCCACTACACAATTAACAATAAAACAGTAACACCAAAACCAATATATTGTAATATATTTGTTACCTTCTTAAATTCAGGCAAACCATTATAATCCTGGAAAAGAGCCAACTCCCTGAACATGGATCCACCCCTTTGCTCAAACCACTCGTTTGGCCGATTTTTCGCAATCCATGATTCCAGATGATCAAAAGAAAGCTATATGTACATTCCATAATTCTAGTTACAATATTATTATTTATTGGAAAATATACAATATTGTTATTAATTTATTGAGAGAAAGAAAAAGATTATGGAAATTGATTTCTCAATTTCTATCCATTTAGTATATTCATTATTATTAGGCAAAATTGGCCTTAATTATATCATGACATTTTTCGAAATTGCAATTTAATCACGACTTTTTCACTTTTGTAAACTATATCACAATCTTTAGTTTGTTGTTCGACCACATCAGCTTTTCTATGACTGTTTTCAGACTGTTTGCAACAAATTAAAGATTGTGATATAATTTACTAAGTGAAAAGGTCATGGTTAAATTGCAAATTCGATAAAAGGTTGTGATATTAGGGACAAATTTGCATTATTATTATTATTATTATTATTATTATTATTATTATTATAGCTAGATATATACCTGATTTTCAGCGAGGCCCATCTGAATAATCCCGGATGGATTATGAATAGGATGGTATGGGTTCTTTTCGTACTCTTGCCATCCTAAGAAGTAGGAAGAATCTTGGCCGTGTGAGTTGCATGTTATTTTCCTTGACAACATCTTTTCTTTTGTAAGCTTTCTTAAAAAAACTTTGAGGGGACTAAATTAAATATGCCAAAATGTAGAGACAAGGTTGTCGATCGATGTGTAAAATTTTTGGAAATGTGTCATCTATTTATATACGAGAAGGATAATGGATCCACTCAATTGCCCGACAATTGCATGGCAAGGACGGTGAATGGATAGTTGTTTCTTTTCTTTTTTATTTTCTTACTTTCTTTCTTTTTTCAGTGTAAGATATTAAATGCAGTTGATATATTGGACTTTGTTGGACCTATCTTTGAAAAATTACCACAAAAGTAGACGGGCAGTCTGCTTAGCAGGCACTTGTACAAGATGATGAACATTGACAAGAAAACAAAATATATATAAGAAGGAAACAAAGAAAGTAAAAGATAATATTTGAATATAAAAGAAGTTTGTATTTTGATAGGTAAAACTGTAAAACATGTCCAGAAATAACATTTTCGTCCATTAATAATTTTCGTGATGACAGAAAATATTTACGGACTAATCACATTCATAACATATATATCCCTACAAATAAATAAATAAAAATAAATAAATGTGAGCGTCTTTTTATTGCAATTAGTTATTTGATAATTGTTTTTAATTTTGTTATGTTTATAATTTTTATACTGATACTCAAGTTTATTTTGGACTTTTTCTTTTTTAAATTTAGAATAATTACACATAAAACAATTATGATTATTGAGATTAACCAATTTATTTCCTTCTACCAAAATTTAGATTAATTACATATATATTGACTAATTTATTTTATCGTATCAAAATTTAGATTAATTACATCTAACAAGGATAATTATTCGATTATATTGTAATGACATAGAAAATTAAGTCAAAACAATCTTTACAATAGTTATTGAGATTATATTGTAACAATGATAATTATTGAGATTATATGGTAAGACCGATAACTATTATATTGTGATAAGTATTGAGATTATATTGTAATAACGTAGAAACATGAAATTAAAACAATCTTTTGCAAATGCATATACACGTTATATTAATTTGTGTTTGGTAGTGTAATTTAATGAAAACAAATCACAGGGTTTAAGTTATATATCAAATGTTTTTTCTTCCATAAACATATATATATATTTATCTGTCGGTGATAATATTGTACTTCTGAATGAATAGACCATCTGAATCCGAGATATAGGCGATATAAACTTGATCTGTTTTTCCCATATATAGTTGCATAGATAATTTCCCTAAAATTTTGTCCATGAATTTTAAAAGTTTTTAAAATATTCACCAAAACATCTACCAGCTTATTACTATTAGACAATGTGACATGTACCATCAAACATAGTAACGTTTGTTGGTGATTACTAGTTCAACTATTATAGAACCCAATAATGTCAAATCTTGCTCCCCGTTTCATTTCCTTTTTATCATTTTCTGTATACCAATTCTCGAGGCTTATGTAATCGCTCACTCTGACTCCTGCTATAGATCACGTAATGTGCCTAACTGACGAAAATTGTGAGTTTTCATAATTACTTCATTTCTGTAAAGTCCAAACTTTGGACTCAAGGACTTTTATTGATTCGATGTATGCATCTTATTTAACAATTCAACTGTTATTCACCGGCCCCCTTTTACTACTCACCGCCCTTCTCCAATTATTTTTTTGCCCTTAACCTTTTTTTGATTCTATCTCTCTAAACCGTTTATCTCTCTAAAAACCCGAACATTCAACGCGCGATTCGACAACCGAAAAAATTCCGAAAAAATGTCGAAAAAATTCTACGGCATGGGCAAAACATTGTTCTCCGGCAAGATAATTTTTTATTTTTTTTTACTGCGTAGATTATTTTTAATTTTTTTTTTTTAAATTCTGCCCGACGTTCGGTCGCCGGTTCCGGACGGCCGAAAAATCGGCCGGAATCGCCGGCCGAACGGTTAAAACACCGTTCGGAACCGGCGACCGGTCGATACAAAACCGGTCAGAATCGGGGTCCGGCCGGTCCGAACCGGATCGGCCCCGCCGACCGGATTTTTTTTTTAAATAATAATTATAATAATAATTAATAATAATAATTATAATTATTATTAGAAATAATTATAATAATAATTTGAATTAATTATAATAATTCTAAATTGTAAATTATAATAATTATAATTTTGTAAATTTATTATAAATTATTATAATTATTAATTATAATTACAAATTGTAATAATAATTATAATTAATTTATAATAATAATTAATTAGAATTAATTATAATAATTTTAATAAAAAATTCTAGTAATTATTATAATTAATAATAAAAATTTGTAATAATAATTATAATAAAATTAATTATAATAAAAATTATAATTAAAATTAATTTTAATTAATAGTAATAATTTATAATAATAATTATAATTACTTTGAATAATTATTATAAATGTGAACAATAATAATTATAATAATAATTAAAAATTATAATAATAAAACGTATATTGATTATTATAAAAATCAATTGTAATGTATTTTAATAGTTACTATAATAATTATTACATATGTAAAAAGTTAATAATTATATTTATGATTCAGGGTATTAGCAGAGCTGAACAGTCCAATGTCAGGGACGACGACGAGGCGTTCGATGACTATTATGATGGTTCTGGCACCCAACACACTAGAACTCGGGGTGTCAATGCGTCTGTTCGTCGGGACAGACAGGCTGATCGATGAGGCTCGGAGGGTACAACTTCGTCAGGCTGGCCAGAGTTCGAGACCCCCTGCACCTGTGCGAGATGGTCCGCAGGGATATCATTTTGAGGGCCAGCCAGATGGTTCGCGACCCCACGGACTCCTCCCGTACGGTGAGCATGGATTTTATTATCCTGGGCAGGCAGGCAGTTCGATGCCCCCGGCACCAGGACCGTACGATCAGTCGCGATATCCTTTTCCCCGCTACGCAGGGAAGTCAATACCTCCTCGCGCACGCGTACCATTACCCTATGGTCAGCGGAGGTTTGCTGATGAGTCGTACGGCGAGAGGGAGGATGGTCCAGAGGAGTGTGATGACTCGGACGACTCCTCTGATGACTCGGACGACCACGCACAGCCTACGGGTCCTAGCCACCCTCGTCCTCCTGTCAGCCTGTTCTTCCGGTACAGCCAGTTCTGAGGCATGTTCATCCGGTACAGGCTGTTCGTCCTACACAGCCTGCTCCTCAACAACGACAGGCTGGGGGGCGTTTTGGCCCTGCTGCATCCTCATCAGGTAAATAATTTACGTATTTATTGTTGTTTAACATAAATTGTTTTGACTTAATCATAACAAATTATCGGTACTATTAGAAAAGTATTATCGGTTTGCTCCTCAACTACGGTATAATTATTTTGTAATTTAGAGGAACCATACAATTATTTAGTTAGAAAATTATTATAATTATTTTTATTATTGTTATAATCAATTAGTAGTAATGTTTAGGGGATTAATTAGTTTAAAATTGTCATTATATTTTATTAATGTAAAATGTAACGGTTGTACATTAATTGAAAAAAAAGAACGGGAAACTTATGAAATATGTTTTATTAAATATATTTTATTTAATGCATCTGCCAGCAAACCTACATATACAGATATGTTGTATTGTAATGCAGGTACTAGCAAACGAGCTAGGACCGATGATGATGCACCTTGGATCGTTAAAGGCCCAGTGGACGGTGGGCCTATTGATGGGAGTGTCATCCCTAGCTTTCTAGGGCACGTCGCCTCCCGCATGTGGAGTGGACAGTTGAGGGGGCTGCTGAAATACCACAACAGACTGAGAGCGGTCGAGAATCTGATAAAGTGGCGTGATGAGATGTCTCCCGCTGCGAGAGCTCTGATCGACGGTACCGGGCTGTCACATCTTGCCAACTCCATGCACATCCACTTGGACACCCCACTCATTTCTGCGTTTGTGGAGCGATGGCAGCCGGATACTAACTCGTTTCACCTGCCTTTTGGTGAGATGAGCAACATGCTGCACGACGTCCGGGCCATTTTGGGCGTTCCTGTGGAGGGAGCCGTGGTCGCTGAGGACCCGGATTCAGACGCCTGCCATGGGCTCTGCATGTCGATACTTTCGGTCAACAAGGGCGAACTCATGAGTTCGTCCTGGCAGCGTGGTTCGATGGCCGAATCCTACATTCTGGGGGCCTTTAGGGGGAAAGGCCGGCCGGCTAGGGATGAGGCGGGTGCTTGGATGTGGGTCATGCTAGCTACCACATTGTCCGTCGACAAGAGTGGTAGTAGAGTGACCCCCAAGCTCCTGCACGAGGTGCTCGACGGTTTGGATTTGATTGGGCGTTACTCCTGGGGATCGGCTACGCTGGCATACCTGTACAGACAGCTCGGTATTGCCAGTCGAGGGGACTCTGCCCAAATGTCGGGCTGCAGGGCTCTTCTGCAGTCTTGGATATATGAGTATTTCCCTGATTTTCGACCCCAGGGGCGTCTGCCCATCGGTCCTGACTGTGTTGCACGGTCTCGCTCGTGGAGCGTAGGGAATGCGCCAAGGACAGAGGATCGGCTCACAGCCATCCGTCGACGCCTCGACAGACTCACTGCCTCCGATGTACATGAAGTTATTTTATTTAAATTTAGTTACCCGTTATTTAAAATAATATAATTATTTTTATAAATGCTTTTATGCACAGGTGCAATGGTTGCCATACGGCAGCTCCAGCCCAGATTCGATAGAGTCGAGGACTCTTTATAGCGGATTGATTCGATACCGCGATGTCGTCGAGCCGTACTTGCCTGTGCGAGGTCTGCGTCAGTTGGGATATGTCCAGACTGTCCCTCCACCTATATACCCGCCAATCAGTGCCGTACGTGCTTGGGAGTCTAGGAACTACAGGATTGATCATTCTGAGGCTGGTGCAGTAGGTTGCTGGACCCAGTTCCCGATTTCTGGGATGGTCAACACTGCTATGTTCACCCCCACCACACATGATCGCGGGGAGGCGACTGAGGATTACATGGAGTGGTACAGTCGGGTTTCCCATCCGACTGTCATGGGCGAGGAGCTGGCGGATGAGACCGAGGTCCCTACGCATGTCAATACCTCATATGTAAGTTGGTTACTAAATTTTAATTAATGTTATTTCATTACAATACATTTTCTTTAATAAATTTTAGTCATATTTTTTTATTCTTCCATTTTTTTAGTGGGTGAACCGTCTTTTGGGCATTACATCGACCATGCAGCAGTTCCTTGTTGAATGTCCGGAGGCGGCAGAAGTCGAAGAAGATTTAGCTAAATTCAAGTTGGATTACGACAATGCCCAATGATGATGTAATGCATGTTTTTTTTTTTTTTAAGTATTATTGTAAAACATTAAGTTGAATGGTTTTTTTGTTATTTATTATTTGTAAAACATTAAGTTGGATGGTTCATATTAAGAATGAAAAAAATCGCGAGAGTCGTTTAAAGGAGCAAAAAGTCGCCCAAAATGCCTCTTAAGAACCGAGACAAAATGTCTCTCAAAATCAACAACAACATTCAGATAGGTGGCAAATATAGTTCGATAAACATGTGTTTTTAACAAGAACATTCAGAAAGGTTTATTTTGAACAGTATACCACAATTGCAACCTAGCCTGGTACTGATCCTCCCAACCCACAACTGATCGATCTCGGCAACGGGACCACATGGGTTCAATAGACGGTAGTGGACAATCAGAAGTCAAATCTAAACGAATGTAGTGTTCTACGGTACCAAGATGGCAAATGGCAATCTCACGACATGGTCCTCTAGCCGATGATCGTGCAATGAGAGGCAACACTGTGATGCTGAAGAAGTTGTCTGCCCACCTTGAGGACCAGAGCCCAACAGAACGACAACTACATTAAATAGGGTCGCAACGACATAGAGGTCCTGTGGAACTTCGAACCAGTGTTCTCGTCCACAAGCGCCGCTCTCCCACCTTACTCGATGGAGTCCAGTGTCGATATCTCTAAAATAGATGTACGCGTACAATCCACGGTGGCTGTCGAACTCCTTCGCAATAGCTTCTCTTGCCTCTGCCCAGTACTTCTGGTGACCATACACGTGACTCGCGATGACCCGAAATCCGCAGTTACCATCCGATTCCACATTCAGGTAACTCACTATGTAGTCCAACATATGCCAGGGGATATTTTGCCACATTGTAAAACCAAATATATTTGTCGGTCTAAACTCTACAATATCATAATTGTTTCAAGTCACAATTTATATAATCATAAAAATCGTGTTGTTAACTTTTAGCCATATTTAAAAATAAAAAAAATAAAATTGTATCACCTGCTTCCCCTTGTGACTGTTGAGAAGACGAGCTTGTCTTTCCACGCGAGGAACTGGTCGTACGGCTCGATTTCCGACCTCGCGATCTACCGGTGTGCTCCCAAACACATGCGTTATGCTTAATTGGATTGGTTTTCTTGGGACGACCTCGCGGGTTGTCCTTAACCTCAGGTTCCGCATAATCCTGTTGGTCTGGGTAAAGATGACTGTACATGAACTGATTCACGTACCGCATCGTCGCGGGATCGCGGGTTTCAACCTCACTCACAAGCTCCTGAAAGAACTCCGCATCTGACCATGCAGCCTGGCTCGCCTGCCTCTGATGACCAGTCCCTACAAGTATACGATAAAAAATTCAATGAATTATACCAAATAATGTACTTTAATTACATAAATTGTAATTAAAAATGAAACAACAAGTAGAAAATTATAAATGGGACGAAGAAGAAGAAGACAAAAAGTATAACAAAATAAAAGTTAATTCAATCAAACACACTATTTAAGATTCATACTAATAAAGTATTTATAAAATAACATACCTGTTGGTTTTATACGTCGAATCTATGCCAACATACCAGTGATATGTCCGGAATAGATTGATCGACGCAGGATGAGCCATGAATATATGCGTCAACGCTTTGGTGTTCGGATCAGATTCTGCATAAACTGTATACTCGCTGCTCATGGCCAAATGCATAAGCTGTGAAGGAACGTCTCTACCCTCGAAACTCTCTTTCCGCATCTTATCTCTGAAGTTATATACCTGTCACCGATTAGCGTTAATTATAATGATATAATTTAAAACAAAAAAAATTATTATATTAATAAATAAAAAACTATATTAATTAATTTATTTGAGAAAAAAAATTATTAACTATCATTATAATAATACATTAGTAAATATAATAAAATTTTACATATAAAAAATTATAACTTATTATAATTAACTTCAAAAAGTTAATTAAAGCATATAATACAAGATATAAATATATATACCTGTCGCACATGAACGTTGTCTCCCGGATTCTTTTCCTTTAGCGCGGCCATAATTTTTGCCGGGGCCACCTGAGCGTCCGTCATATCACGAACAATTTTCTTAGATGAAGCGCTGAGGCCGCTCAACTGGCGATGACCCTCAGGATACACAGCAAATGCATGGTTATGGTAGCCCTTCTCTGCATTGCTACATCTACAGATCTTCCAGTATGGCTGGCCGGACACCTTTTTTACTTTGATCTGAAAGTCGCAGCCGCACTTATTTGTTTTTGTCTTTCTGGAATTTCCGTCTGTGCCTCTGTAGCGTTCGCCTCTATGGCACTTCAAAAGTCTGACCGTTTTCTTTTTGTGGCTCGAAATTATTAATGTGAAACCATTGAGCATTGCCTGGTGTTTTGCAGCTTCAATAGCCTCCTCAACACTATTAAAGCATGTACTGGTATCGAAGCCGAGACTGTAATTAACACCATCTCCTCCAAAATCTTCCCACGACTCCTTCTATATAGTACAATATTTATATTTTTAAAACATGTTAAATATAAATCTATTCATTCTAATGTATAAGATAATTAATTCTAACATGTAACAAAATAATGTGTAACTCATAACATGATATTATCAGACGTCCAATTTATAACATAATCAACTATAACATGTAACATAATAATTTGTAACTCCTAACACGATAATATCTAACATCCAATTTATAGCATAATGAAGTCTAACATGTAACACAATAATTTGTAACTCCTAACACGAGACATCCAATTTATAACATAATCACCTATAACATGTAACATAATAATTTGTAACTCCTAACACGATAATATCTAACGTCCAATTTATAGCATAATGAAGTCTAACATGTAACATAATAATTTGTAACTCCTAACACGATAATATCTAACGTCCAATTTGTAGGATAATCAAGTTTAAAATGTAACATAATAATTTTTAACATAATAATCAATTCCAATTTATAACATAATTATTTCGAATATATTAAATAATAATTTAAAAAACAAAAAAAAAAGTGTCCGGCCGGCCGAACCGGACGGGCCGGTTCCGACCGGCCGTCGCCGCCGGACGGTTTTTAACCCGTCCGGCCGGCCGGTTCGGACAGGGACGGTCCGTCCGGCCAAAATTTCCGGCCAGCCGGACGGGTTAAAAACCGTCCGGTTCCGGCGGTTGGACAGGCTAAAAGCCGTCCGGATCCGGCGGTTGGACAAAAATTTTTCGTACCTCGGAATTTGACGACATTTCACCGTACACTTTGCTCTGCAATGTTTGGAAAAAATGAAAAGGGCAAAATTGTCCAAGGGGGGCGGTGACTAGTAAAAAGGAGGGCGGTGTTTAGTACCTCGGAGAACGTGTAAAAATTTTCCCCATAATTTGCATCACTTTTAGTTTTAACAATTTTATTGGATTAGGTACTATTGGTATAAACAATTGCTTTTTCAAAAAAATTTCAATCTATACCTAATTTTGAACTCATTCTTACTCTTAGTCGACTACAATATTCGAGCTCTCTTTCTTCGGAGATAAATCTTTTCGACCACCTTGTCCTTCAGCCCCTCGGTTCAAAATTTAGATATTCTCAAATCATGTGTCTTTTTGACGTAACCACTTTGCCTACCCACCCTCCTCGTGCAGTGTACCAATCGTACCACATTTAATGCGCTTGTCGTTTCCGCTTTCCCAATCAATCTTGCTCATCGATTTCGACCTATATTTGACGGCTAAAAATGCTCGACCTTCCTCTAAAATCTGCCACCCAAATCTGCGAAAAAGCTCCTTGAATTGCTCCAAGTGGACTCCATCGACCTGCCTTTAAGGTCTAAAAGTAAATCATGAACCAAACCAAGTAAAAATCATCGACCTGCCACCGAGGTCTGTGAATAATCTCCGTGACTTGTACCAAGTGAACTTCATCATATCGACCTACCACGAGGTCAAAAATAAATCCATAAAACAAACCAA
>BKCP01004428.1:581572-594059 GCA_008636005.1 Striga asiatica | reverse complement strand
ATTATTATCCACTCCATCCAATTAATGATAAAAATGTTTCAGTGCATTTTTTAGGGTTAATTAAGACAAAAACAGTTATATTTTATATTAACTGAATAATAATTATATTTTAAGTGTATAATATAATAGTTATTATTAAAACTAATAATTATATTTTACACTAAATGATATATAAAAGTTACATAAATATAAAAAAATTATTGTAAACTTTTTTGTTCAAGTTATTTATTCTAAAACTAATATTATATTTTTTTATCTGATTTAGCAATTGTTTTTATAAGTAAATTAATTTATTTAAGTATCGTAGTAAAATTCTTTAAAACCGCATAAGCAGTTGTTATAATAACTTTAATGTTTTTCAATTAATTAATTAGTCATCATTCATCAAAATTATAAAAATTATATTATTTATTATATTTTATGCAATTAATATAGTGATTCATATGCAATCAAATATTTATATACTATTTATTTTATTCAATGATCAAATTTTAAAATTCAATACTATTACCTAACTTATAATTTTAATATTATATACATAAATATAACTTATTATACTCTATGTTTAAAATATAATACTATTATTTAAATTATAATTCTAATATTATATGCATAAATATAACTTATAATACTCGATTTATATCTGGGCAAATTCACATGGCCGTATACTAGTTATATATACATTGCTCATTAACCCCCAAGGACAATATATACCCCAGTTTCGACATTATCTTATTGCGATCGACAACAATATATGTTTTTAGTAAGAATATTATTGGGAAAGATGCATTTTATCCTTCAATTTTAACCTTATTTTGGTGGTTGGAGTTCAATCCAAAATGTTGAGGACATATAAAACAGCTGCACGATTGAACCCAAACTCATCCCTTTTGAATCGTGCGCAGTGGAATTAGTGAAAAACGTCCATGCAGAGAAAGAAGGCAATAATGCAGCTCTTACTTACAACGGAATATCACTTTTCCTAAGTCAACAAAGATCTTGATTGACCCCAGCTCATTTTAAAACTTTGCACATGAATTATTCAATTTCAACTGTCTTTTATTTTCTTTTGAGATGTTTTTATTTTTTTTTAGAGTTATTATTACCACTACAAGAAGATGATGAAATTTTAACATAAATATATATTTTAATAAAATACCAACGACAATTATGTCTCTCTGGATATATCCATTTTTCCTTCCCTTATTTTTTCCTCATTTCTTCCGGCCACCCACACCACCTAGCCGCCCCCTCGGCCGTTGTCGGTGGCGGCGACCCTCACGGCCGTCGGGCCGTCTGTTTCTTCTCTCCTAGCTTTACCTTTCTTTTCCATGGCCCCTGTCTCATTTCTTCCGTCGCCGGCCTCATCGGAGTCGTCGACGTACCCTCCTCCCCCCGCCGTCGGACTTGAGCATTTTGCTCTCACATGACGTCAAAAAGGCCCTGACCTTCCTGCAATAGTCGTTGTCGAGTTAGGAAGAGGGAGAAATCCCGGTCGACATCCCGGCGAGACCCTTCCTCACCTCAGTGCAGACTCCGATAGCCGCCACCAACGTCACGCAGGCCCCTTCCATGTCTGCGTCTTAGATCCCAGCATCCTCTGGCAACGGGTTGCTCTCAGTCGCCGACACTAAGAGTCTTTTCTGCCCTCGGTCCACCGCCGGCACGCCACTTTCAAGTTTTAAAGACCAGGCTCGATGCCCGGCGTTTTTTAGCTCGCTTCCGCCGGCCCCTCTCTCCTCCTCGCCAGCGTCCAACCTCACCTTATCCTTTCCCAACCACATTTCTCCGAGTGTCGGCTCCATTTCCCCAAACCCTACCCCTCAGCTGGTTAACGTGGAACCTTCCCATTTACTTGGCCCTTCTCATTTTGGGCCGCTTTTGAGGCCCAGATCAGCCCCTGATTTTTCCTCCCTTATTGGGCCTTCTTCGAGAACCCTCTCTCCTTCCCAGTCGAACTCCCCATCCTCCATCCTCTTTCCCTCAGCCCATTCAAGGCCCATTTTCCTCAACCCTCACCACAACCCACTCACTTTCAACCACTCCAGCCCATACTCCCCCAACCCTCACTTCAGCCCATCGTCCATATCAAACAACCTTCCCAACCCATTCCCCCTTTTACCCATCCCTCAGCCCAGCCCCCCGTTATACCTGCAGTAGCTACCTCGTTGGTGGTCGGCGGAACACATTTTCCAGCGTCGTCTCCGGCAGGCTCCCACTCCTTGGCGCAACATGTCAAACTACCGACCTTCATTCCGAACCTATTTCATCGATGACTAACGACCATCTAGCCCCCAGCTTCTCAGCCCCGTCTCTGGGAGTCGCTCAATTCGATCAGACACCGACGAGTTCCAACCCCCTTCTGGCTTCGACCCCCGGGATCACCATGACCTGGGCCTCGGCACCGATTTTTCCCCCCGCCGACCTCCGACCTTGCGATCGCCAGCAATCCCGCCGGCAAGTCGGGCATTCATTTGGGATCTCCAACCCGATTTATTCAGCGGCGACCCCGACATACCTTCCGCCAGCCCCCGATCCTGCCGGGATGTGATCTCCGGCAATCCCGCTAACAAGTCGGGCCACCAGAATCTATCGCTTGAGGCTTTCTGGGACAAGCAACGGGGGACTATCACGCACTCTGAGGAGGGTCAGTTTGCGGTTAGTATCCCTGATTCTGTTGTTTTTTTCTTAGTCGGACCGTACGATAATGCCCTTATTTTGAAGTTTTCCTTCTATGTTTCCTCCCTCCGAGACTTGTGTGTTGGATTAGGGAAGCTGGGATTTATGGGTAGACTTATTCCTAAGTTTTTAAATTTCAACCATTACCTAGTGTTCTTTGAGTTGAAAGAGGACTATAACGTAGCATGGATCAAAACGTATGTGAATGTCTGTGGGTGCTCTGGTCGGGTGTTCAAGTACACCCTCGACTTATCCACATCGACTGAGTCACCCATTATCCTAGTCTGGTGTTGTCTTCCAGGCCTTCTGCCTCATCTTTTTTATCCCACTATCCTCACCTCGAATGCCAGCTATATTGGCAATCTGATCGAGGTTGATGCCGCCACGGCCAATCAGACGAGGTTATCTGTCGCACGGGTCTGCGTCGAGATAGACCTTCATGGTGAGCTCATCGAGGAGATTGAGTTCAACCAGGAAGGGAGGACCACCTTCCAGAAGGTGGTCTATGAGAGAGTTCCACCATTTTGTGCTCTTTGTGACCATGTGGGCACGATGCTGCTGACTGCTACATCAGGAGCAACAAGCCCTGGCCGTCACTTCCCCCACACTGCCGTGCGCCTAGATCTGACCCCACATCAGCTCAGAGGAATCCAAAGAGAAAGGGTAAGGCCCTTGTCTGAGCGCCTGAGAGGAGTTGCCTTGGGCTTTAAGAGTCTCTTTTGGAGTCGAAACAGGTAGAAAATCAGTCGAAAATGCTAAAAAATATGCCAAAGTATGGAAAAATGGCCCCAGGCCCGCACTGGCCCGAGTTGGCTCGGAGCAACCCGCGCCTGCTCTGCAAGAAGGGTGCTTCCGCGAGCTGCTTAGCACTCCCAGGGTCGAGAACTCGCGCCCGCGAGTGAGTTTCCGCGAGCTGCTGGACATGGACAGAGATGAAAACTCGAGCCCGCGAACCTTCTGGCACCCCTGAGTGCCAATATTCTGCGAGCCAGACACCAGCCTTCAAACTCGCACCTGCGAACCATTCGGAGCCCGCGAGTTCCAATCCTGTGATTCCCAGCACCACGCGCACGTGCCTAGTGCCATTGCGCGCGTCTGCGACCAAGGCGAGCATTCAAGAATCGTCCGGGCCCGTACGAACTCGGTTTTCACTGCCTTTTTTTCCTATGTTTATATTACGAAACGTTTTATGAGACCTTCAAAGTTTTTCCTATGTACAAATTTTTCATTTTGCTCCCAGTACTAGAAAGTGACCAACCGACTTGTGGTTGGCCTCCTATTTATATAGCTCGCGTATAAGGAACCGACTTAGGTGTTGCCCATCATGCTTTTGTATGCCGTTGAACGGTTTTCCGACACATTCTTGATATATATATTTACATTTAACGATAGAAAAAAAAAAGAGAGAGAGAATGACCCGCTTGTCTCCCTAGTGAGTAGTGTTCACCTACCCATGACCAGATCCTAGTCGTTGCAGGACTGGGAGTTCACCAGATACCTACCCTAGAGGATACCCTTTCTGAGAGCCCTGACCACCCTCGGACCAGATCTCTGGAGGATATTCTTTCTGCAAGCCCAGACCTCCACTGTCCTTAGACCAGATCTAGGACCGCTCGGCGCTCGATCAACTAAGCCTTACCCCTTACAGATAGACAGACTCAGCCTAGCCATGGGTCCAGTTAGGTGATACCCCTGACATATGATATGTCAGTCACAGCCCTAACCTGAAATGCCCGTGGCCTAGCTAATAGGGCCATTATAGCTCACGTCCGCTCCTTTGTTCGTGACCATAGACTTGGCTTTGCTGCTTTCCTAGAGCCCATGACTCATAATCCTCTTTTGACTTATACTCATGCCGCCTTAGCTTTCACTCTGGCGTGGAAAATGTTTCTAATAAGATCTGGTTCTTTCACTTGCATGACTATACCTGTCGGGTCATCCGTAACACTGAACAGGTTCTGCACGTTGAGCTCTCGGTTGCCCATCTCCCAGAACCAATCTTCCACACCCTGGTCTACGTCAGTTGTTCGAGGGTTGGTTGTTATGATATGTGGGATACCATGTGTGAGATTGCTGAAAGCATGAAGGGATTACCGTGCATGGTTAGCAGTGATTTGAACATCTTTCTTCATCTCGATGAGCGTATTGGTGGCCAGTCGGACCGCTCCGTAGAGACTTAGATTTCTCTCATGCAGTGGCGGATTGTGAGTTAATCAACGCTGGATATGAAGGTTCTCACTTCACGTGAGAGCGAACCGGAGTCAAGGAGAGACTCGACCGTGCTTTAGTCTTTGAGGCATGTATGAGGGTGTTTGCGGTCACGACCGTCACACACCTCCCTCGAATTGAATCTGATCACGCTCCCTTTCTTATATGGTGTCGATTTTCGAACACCTACCGTCTCTCCTCTTTTCAGTTCCAGAACATGTGGATCCTCCATCAGACGTTCCATGACACGGTTAGGACTTCCTGGCAGCAACCGATGGGGCTTTTTGGGATGCGCAACCTGGAGGCGAAGCTCGGGAGATTGTGACACAATTTGAAGCAGTGGAACTGGACGGTTTTTGGAGACATTTCTCAGCGCCTGGCTGCAGCTTAGAGTGCGTATGCAGATGCTGAGAGAACTTATGATCTAGACTCATCTCAAGAGACTGCGATGCGCCGCCGTCTCCTTATGGAGAAGGATTTCTGGAAGCAGAAGGTTGTCGTGTGCTGGGTTGCTGAGGGGAACGTTATACTAAGTACTTTAAGGGGTTTGTGAGGTAGAAGCGGGTTAAGTAGTACATCTATTGTATCAAGGATAACGGGTCTTCCCTGACTCATGAGTCTCAGATAAGGGAGTCAGCTGTGATACACTTTCACTCTCTCTTCACCTTAGATTAGGACTTGCTTACGCCCTCCAATGCTTCCTTGTTCCTTACCATCCCGCAGTCGGTCGACCTTGTTGACCTCTGCGACCTTCTGAGTAGGGAAGAAGTCTGGGAGACAATTTTTGGGATTGATCCCAACAGTGTTTCTGGCCCTGATGGCTACTCGTCTCTCTTCTTCCAGGCTTGCTGGGAGATTGTTGAGACAGGCGTCGAGGAAGTTGTGGTGGACTTTTTCTCAGGTAACCAGATGCCAGAGTCCTTCACAGCAACTCTATTGTTTTGATCCCCAAGAGACCGGGCTCGAGTTGCTGGTCCGATTATAGACCTATCAGCCTTTGCAATGTAACCAACAAGATAATCTCCAGGATCCTTAATGGCCTCCTTGCCCCTCTCCTCCCTTCCCTCGTCTCTCTGAACCAAAGTGGTTTCATCAAGGATTGAGTCATCAGTGATAACATCCTTTTGGCCCAGGAGATGATCCGTGACATCTCCAATTCAAACCGGTTACGAGCCCCAAACCTTGTGTTGAAGAGAGATATGGCTAAGGCATATGATAGGGTCGCGTGGCCATTTTTAAGGGAGATTTTATTTCGGATGGGATTCCCTGAGTGTTGGATTAGTTTTGTGGAGGCGTCTCAGTTCTAGTTAACGGTAGCCTTATTGACTTCGTCCCTTCCACCCGTGGTCTTCAGCAGGGGGTCCCTTATCCCCTTCCCTTTTTGTCTTGGCGGCGGACTACATGTCTCGCTGCCTTGACGACTTCATTAGCGATTTCCCGAGGATGACCTATAGCACACATGGCTTTGGTCTTTCCATCTCTCACCTTTCTTATGTGGATGACATTATTATCTTCCCTCGAGTGGATAATAATGGACCGGTTGAGCTCATGCACCTCTTGGGGCACTATAGCTCGGTTTTCGGTCAACTTGTTAGTGTGCTAAAGAGCACCTTCACCCTTGATCATCACATTACGGACCAGTGGGCCCAATGGGTCCACGAGCGCACTGGTTTTGCGTATGGCAATCTCCCCATTGTATAAGGGTCATCTCTCGCATGAGCTTTTTGTAGACGACAGTCAGAAGATGATAGAACGGATCTTCGGTTGGTCCCACAGACATCTCTTCTTTGGGGGTAGGCTTACTCTATTCAAAAGCACCCTCAGCACCTTTCTACTTCACCTTCTTATGGTCCTCGGCCCCCACCAGTCTCAGATTCAAGATCTTGATCAGATCTTGGCTCGTTATTTTTAGAGACATGGGGAGGGCTCCCGGAGCGGAGACAGGTCCACTGAGTGAAGTGGGACTCTATTTGCCGCCCCTTTTCCGAGGGGGCCCTCGGGATTCGACGTTTCTTTAGATGTCGTCACTGCATTCTCTTGTAAGATGTGGTGGTGCTTTAGGGAGGGTAAGTCACTTTAGGCCCAGTATCTTTTTCGGAAGTATTGTCCTAGAGGCGCTGCCCACCCCTGTAGGGTGACGACCACCACCCACGATAGCAGACAGTGGAGGCAGCTCACCATAGTTGGTAGACGTGCTCAGAAGCACATTTTTTGGACTCTGGGTGAGGGGAACATTAGCTTTTGAGATGAGTGGTGGTTTGGTGAGGGTTCCCTTTCGAGCTCTAGACAGGTCGCCCACATTCTCTTTCTACATGTGAAAGATTTGTGGAAGGGTGGGGGGTGGGATAGGAATAGGTTAGAGAGAATTCTGGGTACTGGAGCGGGCTTTAGTGACCAGGAGATAGATGAGATCCAGTAGATAGCCATCTCGGAGGACGGTTTGGACGGTATGAGGTGGAGACTTACATCTTCGGGTGCATTCTTTACGATCTCGGCTTGGGGGAAAGTACGGCTGGGTGACCGGCCTAACATTCTCTTCGGGGCCATCTGGACCGACCTACTTACCCAGACCATCTCTGTTTTCTGATGGCACACAGAGCACACACGATGGACACGTGGGCTTCCTTATTCCATGTTTGATCCTTTGGTCCATCTGGACAGAAAGGAATAATGCGAAGCATAAGGATATTTCTTTTTTGTGTTCTCATATTATTTTGCAAGTTGACAGCCATATATCTCTCCTCACCGCTCTGGTTTGACTTACGCGGAGAGACTGGATAGGTTGCACACTACCTCACCGCTTTGCACCATCTCCACTGTTGCCTGTCCAGCATCCATGCCCCAGAGCTATTGTTTGGCTGAGACCCGAGCCTCTTTGGGTTAAGCTAAACACTGACTGATCCTTTAACCGACTTACCAGAGTCGCCGGAGGTGGGGGCCGGATTAGGGACCATTGTGGTACTCTTATTACCGTCTTTCATGCCCCTCTTCGGACCTCATCGAGCTATGACGTGGAGATTCAGGCGCTTCAGATCGGTCTTCAAATTGCTGCCTCGATCTCTTCCGACATTTGGATAGAGTTGGACGCTCCCGCTGTCATCACTCTCTTAACCTTTGGCCATCAGGGCACGTGGCAGATTCAACATTCTCTTATGCGTATTAGAGCCAAACTTCAGTCAATTTGCTTTCGGATCTCGCAAATCTTCCACGAGGGGAACAGACCTGCGGACTTCCTCACTGGCATTGGGTCCTCCACCCCCAGAGCCGCATCCTCTACCATGACGATATTCCTCTCCGCCTTCATACCCTTATACGGATGGACCAGATGAGATACCCTTCATTTAGATTTGTGTAGCCGGTCCTACCTTTTGGCGCATATGCTCTTCCGTGTTGCTGACTTCTCGCCTGGACTTTTTTCAGACTAGGACTTGATACTTTTATGTTACTTGCTGTTGTTGTCATCTTTTTCTTGTATCTTCTTTTGTTTCTGTTTTTGATTTCGTTTGACTAGATGTATATCAGACATTGGACTTGTAGACTTGTGACTTTTCTGCCCATTTAGGGCCTTTTTTGTATACAGGTTGGGGGGTCCGACCTTGACCCTAACCCTTCTGGGGTGTTGTTTTGTTTGAAAAAAAAAAAATTCCAACGGCAATTCCAATGAACATTTCATTGCAATTATTTTTGTTGGAATTTTCAAAGCTAACGGAAATTCGAACAAAAATATTATGTTGTAATGATTTTTCTATTGGAACTTTCGTTGGATTTTGATGATTCAATGGTTGAAATATGGGTGTAAATAAAAGCTTCAACGAAAATTAAATAAACATTAAAAAACAGTTGGAAAAATAGTTGTTAGAATCATAAAATTCCATCTAAAATTTTAATGGAAAAATCATTCCAAAGAAAATTTTCTTTGGAATTATTTTTACGGGAGCTATACAATTGGAATATCCATTGGAATTTCTATTGAAATATATATTACTGTAAAAGTTTTCACTGGAATATGAATGAGAAGAAGAAAATTCATATTAAACATGATGCCAAAGAGAAAACTTGCAGCTGCCATGAAGAAGAGCTCGATATATTTTTCATAGTGATCACTGTTACATTGCTCGCCTATTTAATGTGATATCTAACCATTCTAGGATAAGACAAAATAGTACAAAGATGACACAACATCAATCTTAACCATACACTTATCCTAAGGAATTACAATACAGATTGAGGTAGTACAACACAGCTGGATATGGTTGTTGTTCTTGTCCTCTTCGTAGCCCTCATCTTTTCTTCACGCGTTGTTTGTGGCTGCATGGACTGCATGTTGTGTTCGGCTTCATGGGCTACATGGGCCACATTGGAATGTATCTTGGGCTGCTCAACATTGGGCTGTTGAGTTTGTCTAACAGTTCCTCTTACTTCAAGCGAGGTGGGATAAAAAAATTCCTAAAGAACTTCAAAGCTGAGTGAAGGATTGCAATCTTAAAGGCTTAGTGAAGATGGCCGCAAGTTGACCACATGAAGGGACATGTTGAACAACGACTTTTCCTTTCTCTATCTTGTCTCTGACAAAATATATGTCAAGCTTTATGTGTTTTGTTCGAGAATCAAAACAGGATTTGAAGCCAGTGCTATAGCACCTAAATTATCTACCAAAACTATAGTAGGGCTGTCAATGATCATGTCTATCTCATGCAATAGAGACTGAATCCAACTAGTTTCTGCAGTTGTGTCAGCTAAACTTCTGTACTCTGCTTCTGTGCTTGACCTTGAGGTTTCATTTTGCTTCTTTGAGCTCCAAACAATCAGATTTCCACTAAAAAAAAAAACAAAAGAGCGTGTAACTGATTTCCTATAAAATCATAGATATGATTTCTATCTTGCTGGAACTAAATCATATAATCACATCATGCTGATGAAATCTGTAATACCACATAATAATTACCCTGGAGTTGACATGGCATGAAGGAAGCGAGTGGTCAAACTTTAATCACAAATTTTTAAAAAAATTTCTAACCTTGAAATTTTTCCAACTTTGAAAATTTTGCAAGTCTAAAGAACCATAGACCTGCTCTAATACCACGTTGTAACGCCTGCTTACTTATTTTTAGAAAAGATAGAATTTTTCAGAAATAATTTCAACTTTTAAAAATCATTTTCCAAAAACCACTCTTCAAGCATTACTCAAAAGCCCTTTTCTTTCAACCATTCGAAACATAACTAAAACATTCCAAAACATAGTTCGAAATAGTTCAAGTCTAAGGCATCCAAACCAACAATGCTTTTCATAAATAGGTTGCAAAAACATAAAAACATAATTAAATGACGACCACACCCGTCCTCTCATGACCGCTTCCAGCTGCTTAACTTAAAAAACAATGGGGTGAGAACATCCTCTAGGCTCAGTGGTAAAATTCATACTATGTATTGATTCAGTATAAACACATATAGGATAATAATCATATGAACATGTCTCAACCGTTAAACTGGTAAATACCTGACCTAGTGACTCTTATCTCAAGCTGCCATGGTAAAACCGGCTTCAAGCCACCAGGTAAATTCGGACTAGTGATTCTTATTTCAAGCCTCTATATTCTACCAGAGTTTAAACTATTATTCACCGTTAACCTATGTTCATGAACTATTTCTCTCTAACTTTAGTTACTACTAGTGCCATCGGCATCAACTGGTCCCGCTAGTAAGTAAACTTGGCATCAACGTCTTCTACTAGTGTCGTTGGCATCGCCGGTACCGCTAGTAGGAAAAAATGCTAACTCGACCCACTGGCCCACATTCATACACATATAAAAACTATATGTTACATGGTTATATAGAATAAACCATAGTACAGAACTCCCACTTGATAACAGATGATGGTGGCGGAAAGGGAGATGTCTCACACAACTCGAGGGCTCGGCTCCTCGGAATCTACATTTTGAGCACAAAGCTTTCATAAATAATTTAACTCTTTCTTGGTTACTCGAATTACCACTTACAGAAATTGCATAGCTTAAGGTCCTTGACTTAGTGAAATTTTTATTGACTTTGTTACTCTCGGTTAAAGGTACTTTAAATCTTGGAAAAAGGTCTCGGATTTTAAAATCAAGTTTTGTCTAAAATATGTTTGAGGGTTCGAAAATGGCTCGGTGCGGCTTACAAGGCAAGGCTCAGGACTGCTGCTGGCACGGGGTCACTCGCGCACTAGGCCGCTGGGAGGTGTCTCGGGTTGCTGGGAACTGGGATAGGTTTCGGGATAACACGCTGACACGGGAGACTGCGCGCTCTCGCGCGCTTGCTGGGACGCTCGCGGGGAGACGTGGGGAGTGGCGCGCGGTACTCGGGTAATAGCATTATGCGGCACAACACAAGGCGGCTAAGTGCGGCACGCTGCACGCTGCACGCCAGCTCGCGTGGTGCCTGCGTGACCAGCTCTCGGCTGCGCCTGCAATGGCCACAGGTTTCCCGGTACATAGGACGCCTGGGGCACAACCTCCCAGCGCACGACGGTTCACTGCCAGGTACGGAATCGAGAATTTCAGAGGTAACACGGTTCAAAATTTCAAGGGTTTCACAAGGCTTTCAAGGTCTATAAACTTCCTCATAAAATTTGGATTTTCCAGAAAAACATTACCAAGTTTCTCAAGGCATTTCCAAGGCAATCCAACATAAAATTTTTTAGGTTTTAGGCTCAAAACTTTCAGCACAACAAGGCATAATTTCACAAGTTTTGAGGCTATACAATAACAAGGCCAATGAGAGTCTAATTTTCATAAATTTTTCAAAGGACCTTAAGCATTCGTTTCTCACTTTTTAAACTCAAGTGAACTCCGAAATAAAATTTATACAAGGAGAGGATTATCAAATCTACCTCTCTTCTTGAATCTACAAGCAAGGAGAAAGGAGATTCAGATCTTGTGGCTCGACAACTCATGGACTCGGTTGTCACAACCTTGGCAAAGGCTGCGTGCTCTCAGTCGGATCTCGTGGGTGCTCGCGTGTTCTCGGCGTCCACCGGCTGCTGCTCCCAGTCCTCCCCAGCTGGTTGTGCGTGGATCTCCTCCACTTGGTGCAACGGCGTGCGGTAGGCATGGCTGTGGGTTGTTCACGTGCGGCTGCGGCACGCACATAGTTGCTGCAACGGCTCACGGCGTTGTGGCTTCTCGGTCACTCGCGGCTGCAGGACGCCGACGAAAAGGAGGGGTCGGGCTTCTCAGCACGCGGCGGCTGAGGTTGGATGTCCGCGGCTGTTGATATGGTACGCCTGCGAGGAAGGGGCACCGTGGGGTTCCTTGGCGTGGGGCTGCGAAGTGACTCAGCATGGCTCACGCACGTGCAGGGGTTAGCCTCCTGCGGTTCACTTCGTCGTCACGGTAGCAATTTCTCGGCGATGTTGCGTGCAGCCGAGGGAGTGCGATGGGGTAATCGTTTGGGACTGTTGAGAAGGGTTTTTGGGAGAAAAATTGGAGAACTTTTAAATGGATTTCTGGAGGTTTTTGCTACTGGAAATGGACGAAATGTTGAGAAAAGAAAATGGATCTCAATGAGGCTTCGGGAGGAGGAGTAAAGGGAAGGAAAGGATCACAACTTACCTTTCTTGTGT
>BKCP01004428.1:564290-575843 GCA_008636005.1 Striga asiatica | reverse complement strand
CATTTCCAAAGAATATTTAATGTTCATAGAAAATTATTAAAAAAACAAAATTTGAACGAAAACCAAAGTCTTTCAAGTAATGAAGAAGGCAGCAGTTGAAAATGGCCGGCAGTTTCTATCACTGAAAAGGGCAGACAGAAAATCGAACTACTTTTCATGTCAGGAACCAACTTGTGTGTATATATCATTGCATCCATTTCTCTCAGTCTTCTTCACAGATAGATAGATAGATATAAAAGAAATTGGAACCAATTATTGACTCATAACATAAATTATCATGTCCATATATGCTCTATACCTTCCCTGCTTCTTTTCTTGCAACAAAAGAGCTATTCATTCAGCGATTATTATTTCACGCCATCCCAATCGGGTATTAGTACCTCTCCATTAGTACCTCTCCATGGGTGTAGCTTGATCAAAAAATAATTGTGGGTGTAGCTTGATCAAAAAATTAAAAATCGGGTACAGTAGCGGTTTGAAATAATGTACCAAACCGCACCTCTACTTCATTTTCTCAACTAATTGTTTTCATTCTCACCATTAACTATTGACTAGTACAATACCAGTGTACTATACGAGTACTTGTTAAGAAAATTATATTTAAAATTAAATAATAACAACAAAAAAATTTTAGTTTTTAAATATTTTTTCTAAAAAATATATTATTATTTATACTTAAAATGAAACCGTCACCTACATAACTTATCATCTTATATTATAATTTTTTTTAAAAATTTATATCAGATAAATACTTTGTAGTTAAGTTAGTTTAAATAACTATATTTATAAAATATATTAATAGATAATTTAATCTATATTACAAAGATAAATAAAATTATTTATTTATTTTGTATGTATAATATAGAAGTAAAATCAAAGTTTTATATATTATATATAAAAAATGTTAATAAATAAAAAATTTATTCACTTTTAAATATAGTTATAATTAAGTTAGTAAATTTGTTATAATATTGAAAGAAACATGAGAAAAAAATTAAGAAAAAATAATTACACTTTATAAACCACATCTATAGGAAATGATTTTAAAACATAATTAATGTTCTTAAAAAGAGCCATAAATATCCAGTGTATTTATGAATACTTTAAGCCTAGTTACTTTTGGATTGAAAATAAATTAAAATCATTCAAACCAAACAACAAAACATAAAAATTTGTCACATAAGATCTTAAGCGTGCGCCTCTGCCACTAGGCTCAGCGCATTTGAGAATTATATACTGGGGTGATCTGATTGTTATTAATTATTGAGCCGTGTCGAGAGGGATCGGAGAAAATTTCCCAATAAATGACAAATTAGATTAATAATAGTTAAGTAGTATATTATTCTGAACAATTATCCAAATGGCAAGTATCTCTTGCCTAATATGTAACTTACTACCTCAATTATAAGATAGGGTGGCGCTTGGGAAGGAAGTCTCTTTGGGCTCAGTACCTTCGCGGGAAATACTGTCCTAGAGGTGTATGTCATCCCTGTAGGGTGACAGCCACCAATCATGATAGTAGACAGTGGAGGCGGCTCACCAGGGTAGGTAGGCATGCCTAGGATCACATCTTCTGGACACTGGGTGAGGGTGATGTTAGCTTTTGGGACGAGTAGTGGTTTGGTGAGGGGCCTTTTTCGAGCACTGTGCAGGTCACTCACTCTCTTTCTCTGCGAGTGAAGGACCTGTGAACCAATGCGACGTGGGATAGGGATTGGTTAAAGAAGGAGTTGGGTACTAGAGTTGGTTTTGAGTGACCAGTTATTAGAGCAAATCCAGCAGATTCCCATCTCTGAGGGCGGGTCGGATGGTATGAGGTAAAGACTTACATCTTCGGATGCTTTCACTACGACCTTAGCTTGGGTGGAAGTTCGGCTGGGTGACCGGTCTAACCTTCTCTTCGGGGCTATTTGGACCGACCTTCTTACCCCGATCATCTCTGCGTTCCTTTGGCGCCTTCTTCTACGTCGGATTCTGATCGACTCTATGTTGCAGGCGACGGGGATTCATTCGCCACTCGCAGTGTTACTATTGTACTAAGACTAGTGATTTCTAGACTGAGACTTTTTCCATTTGTTTTTAGAGAGTGAGGTTGCAAGGAGAGTGTAGGAGCTATTTGTCAAGTATACTCATATAGCCCTTCCCACTACAGACAGTTTCTTTGGCTCTTGAGTTTTTTTCTCACAACGCACATACTTTAGACACGTGGGCTTCCTCATTCCTTGTCTGATCATGTGGTTCATCTGCATAGAGAGGAGCGCTGCGAAGAATAGGGATATTACTTTCATGTGCTCTCACATTGGTTTGCAGGTTTATCGACATCTCTCCCTCCATACATCTCTAGGCAGACTTACGCCTAGAGACTAGACAGGCTGCATACCGTCCCATCGCCTCATGCCGCATCCATTGTCGTTTGTCCAGTACCCACGCTCCAAAGCCCTTTTTTGGTTGAGACTCGACTTCCCTTGGGTTAAGCTGAACACTGATGGATTTTTCGACCAACTCACCGAAACTGCCAGAAGCGGGGGCCTGATTAGGGATTACATGGAGCTCTCGTTATCGCCTTCCACGTCCTTCTTTAGGCATCCTTGAGTTACAATGCAGCGATTCAGACGCTTTATATCTGTCTTCAGATTACAGCCTCTACCTAAACTCACATTTGGATTGAGTTGGATGATGCCGCTGTCGCAACCCTCTTTACCTTGGGCCATCAGGGCTCGTGGCAGATTCAGCACCCGCTCGTGCGCATCTGATCCACACTTCATTCGGTTCGCTACTGGATCTCGCACATTTTCTGTGACGGGAACCGACCTGCCAACTACCTAGCCAGCCTTGGTGCCTCCACTCTCCAGAGGTGCATGTTTGACCCAGACAACACCTCTCCCCGTCTCTGAACTTTTGTGCAGATGGATCAGGATGGCTACCCCTCATTCAGATTCTGATCGCCTTTTTGTATTTTTTTGTGCTTCAACCCACTTTGTGGTACAAACTACTCGCCAGGGCATCTGACAGCCAAGGTTCAGACTTTTCATTTTGGTTATTGATTTTTTCTCCTTTTTTCATTTTGTTTTCGTTTGTTGTTCGAACACGTGTAGACTTATGACTTTTTCGGCCCAATTAGGGTTTTGATTATATACATGTTGGGGATTTGTTCTTAATCTCCCACTCTTCGTGGTGTCAAATTACTAGATAAATTATATAAGTAACGAAAGAAAAGGTCAAAAATACTAATTAAGATATAATTAATTAATAGTTTTTAAAAATATAAAAATAGATCGAATTTAGTGAAAATACGAGGTCTACCACATGTCCGATAGGAGCACTCATTTAAAATTGAGTTAACGAATGTGTGTTCTATATTAGTTAGGCCAATTTATATTTTTGCTTGATTTGGAAATAATAACACATTTGCAATTGAGGAAAAAAAAAATAGCATTAATTTTAAATCACAAGCAAATAATTAACAAAGTGCATTATATATATATTTTCAAACGTCAAAAACTCAAAAAGAGTACAGATCAGAGTGCCAACTGACACTACTGGAACCAGAAAAACTGGACCAACCCCCCTTGGATTCACACACTTGGTCAAGGGGGTACAACCTCCATCTAGGAGACCTAACCGCAAAAACAAAACTCCATAAGGGAGACACCAACTCCAAAGCAGAGACTAACAACCAGACGCCGCTGGACTAAACGAAAAAACAACAAAAAAAGATAAATAACAACTCACACCTAATAAACAAAATACAATAAAACCTCTCCTAAATCTAGCAGACGAACCCCACAACCACCTAGACCAACTATCGAGTCACACCCACAACAAAGAACGCCAACCGAGCAACAAGAACTAAGCTCCAAACCCGAAAACTGCGGCACTCGCCCGCCTAGACAGATTTTCGGCCCAGATCTGGACTCCGAAGTAATTCAATGCTTGGGATAGTAAAGGAGACCGCCAAGAACTCGCCGGAGGTCTCGAGACAAAAACCCAAAGAGAGCACCCAAGATGGACCCGTATCCGAAATAGCCTGGCCCGGCAAGCCAAGAATCAGGCGTACCGGCGGCCAGTCAGGGTAGCCCCGCCTTGGCAAACCACAGTCGAAGAACGGCGCCCTCCAAGGAATTGAACTGAGGCACGCGAGACCAGAACTCAAGCGGCATGACGGCTCCCAAGGCTGGAGCTGGACACGGCGGCCGGCAACCTCTCCGGTGCTTGGGAAGATAAGGCGGTGATCTCCACCTTCGGCCCAGTCGAATCCGAAACTGGGAGGGCTGAAAAATCAGCTCTCAGCCACGACTCGCCAAGATCGGCCCGATGGCCACAGAGGGCGACCCGCCGGAAGAGGGGGGCGGCGGCGCAACACAAATTAGGTTTTCTGAAGAAGGGGGAAATTTCAAGTTTCACTCTGCTTGATTATAACATTTTTCTTTTTAACAAAGTGTATTATATGAGTTTACCAAATATAACCAATTTTTTCTTTAAATTGCGTAACCGATTTTAGAAATAACTCTCCAACATTCAAATCAGTTTCTTCTTCTTTTTGTAATAATTGATCATCCCCAATTTAATTCCCACCAAGCATCAATCGGCGGCGGCAAACTTATGACTGGCGATAACCGACGGCGGCGCAGATCGATGAATATGCTCGTCCAAGGTCGTTCAATGCACGGCGCTCGAACATCGAAGTGGTGGCTAACCAGGGATGGCACATCAAATATGTAGTTCGTCTAATGGTTGCGAGTCCAAGACCTCCACCTACAACATGAAAGGAGGCCGAAGAAATTCCTAAGATCCTGCAGATCGAGGACGAGGGCCGTGAGTATGTGCGAAGCGGCGTCGTTCGGATCGAGCAGGATAGCCCGATCGACTTCGGCTTCAGCTTAACTGGTGAGACAGACCACGACGAAGGTGGAGGATCTATCTTTGGATATTTCTATGTCTTTAGACTATCCAGGTTGGCTGATTTCTCGCCCTTCTTGAAGTCGACGAGACTGGTAGAGGAGAGAGGAGGGGGAAGGGATGACAGTGATATTTGAGTAGAAATTTTCGGCGGAGGGGCGAATGTCGCAGGAGAAGATGACGACAATGAGAAGAGAAGAGAGATGACCGATAAATTTTATTGGCCAAAGAATATTTTCTATATATGTTGCGTTTATACTCAGTATATTTTCTGTATATGTTGTTTTTTTTATTTACAAAATATTATCTAACCACGATTATGATGTTTGAATTTCTTTTATACTTTTTGTTTATATTTTTTTACTTAATTTTATATTTACAATCTGTACAACATTGATATGTAAAACATATTATAAGCGCTCTCAGGATGTAAAAGAAATTTTACATACTAGATTACAATTTTGTTTTCGTTTTTCAACCAAAATTCAATTTATGCTTGGTTTATAAATGTAACTATGTATATAACATATAAGTAGATATATACAATTTACGTCTCTCTGACATATATAAGAGATATATACAATTTACGTTTTTGTAGTATACAATGGCAAAACTGACCAAGTCGACAATTATAATAACAAGAGGTCAAAGCTCAATGACGAGCATCATAATCTTGTGAAAGACATGAATCAAAATAATTTCAATTTATGTTGCGTTTACCGTTTGCATATTTTTATTATATGTTGCGTTTTTATTTACATAACTTTTACATGCTCAAATGCTCAATTTCGCATGCACCTCTTGAACAACAATCGAACAACACTACTGGAGAGATTCATGTTTGGTCTAATCTTTTTATCGAACATAAGTACCATCAACCCTGTAGATTCACGAGGGAAACATTTTTCAATGAGCCCTATCAAAACACTGTAGAAAATAGACTTCTTTGGCAAATAAGAATGTCTTACCATTTTGTCCACACGACAGAGCTAATAAGAACCAATAAGCACTATGACAAAAACCAAACATCCATTCACAGAATCTACTCAATTAAAACATAAACATACGATATAACTAAAAGTAAGAACGAAAAATAACATTAATATGAATATCCAAAACAACATAAACAATAATAAGAGAAAAAAAAAAGAAGCAAATTTTCTTATTTGTCGTCTATCGATTTCCTCATCAACAAAAAGATCTACTAATATATCAAAAATAAAAAATAAATAAACATCAAATAAAAATTGAAACAGATCTGATCGAAATTATCAGCATATCGTCACTCATCACAAACAGGGTTGTCGTCGCATCACAGAGACTCCGCCGACGACCGTTCTCGGGATGAGCCCACAACTGTAGCCGCTCGTCTCTGAGGTGCTCGATAGATCACCGCCACCAGCCGTTGTCTCCTTTGGACGAGCCAAATGAACTACTTCTGCTCAAAAAACGGGAATGTCGTTCGTCACATCACGCTGCCTTTGAAAAACTCCGCCGGTTTCCGACAGATCGAGTACCCACCGCCCTAGGTTGAAGCCCGCCGGCAGAAGAGAGTTCAAATGCGTGAAAAAATTTTAAGGAAGACCAGGAACAAGATTTATAAACTAAGTCGTAGAAGGGTGGTTGTTAGATCACTGTTAGATGCACAATCAAGATGGGAACTAGGGCATGGAAGTGGAACGCCTGACAGATAGGGTAGGAGAAAAGACAAGCAAGACGTACGATGTATGCCTTCAAGAAGCACATGTCGAGTATGACCTATTCAGGGTTATTTAAAACTATGATTATTATTATCAAACAAGTTTATTGAGCTCGGAAAGCAATAGCTCATTTGATAATGAAAGGCTAGATGATATAACATATGGAGTAGCTCGGATTAGCCGGTCTTTAATAGCTCGGATTGAGCCGGTCTTAAATAGCTCGGATTGAGTCGGTCTGTCATAGCGAAGATAAGTCACCCATCATGTAGCTCAAACTTATCTTCCGTTATGTAGCTCGGACTTACCTTCCATTATGTAGCTCGAACTTAATATCCACCAATTAGCTCGGATAGACTATGGTAGCTCGAGTATCATTGAAATAGCTTCAAGTAGATATGGCGGACTTACGGATATGGAACATGAAGACTTATTGGGGATGTATTTGGCCGAGCTATGGGAAAATGAATACGAAAACCTACTGAGTGTGTGTGGCCTGATCTACAGACACTTGGCACATATAGGGACTCAGGGAGGTGTACGAGCAAGAAGACCTATGAATACGAAGATGGTAAGACCTATTGATATGGGACACACGTATGGTTATTCGAGAAATATCTAAATGCTCCTACAGATAAGAATGAGTCTCAGGCAAACCTAGGAGTAGCAAAATAACCGCTAGGCAAACCTTCGAGCAGTCCGAGCACTCGAGCAAGCCTTCGAGCAAACGCGTTTTATTGAAAAGTATTAAAGGTAAAATGTTAATCACATTCTACACTTTCAATATTATTGCTTACATTTACATGCAGTCTTTCATAGCCTTTTATTGACTTAATCATCTGAGATTTTACCCCGACTGCTGGCATAATTTGCAGGTCTTTTGGGAGCAAATCAGTTTAAGGATATCAATCTGGTATGACCAATTTTAATTATACAATACAACGCAATGAAAGCTATGAATTCAAGTTGTATCCCGGTGCAAATACTAGCTTTGTGATATCTATAAACCAACGGCCAAAGTTCTATTTCACACAAAAACAATAGAGAAAAAAAATCTAGAACCTCATAACCCTTAGCTTTCCCCATACATTCTTTTTTCCTTATAATAAAATAAAATTATGCTAATGTAAGAGAAAAAAATATGAATTTTGCGTGTTTCTTTCTGTATCCCGAGCTCAAAAGCCACATGTAGTACTTTGGTCAACATCAGGATATGCTCTAGGTAAGTTGGCGGTCCGAGATGGATATCAAATCTCTTTTATAATAAGAGCTTTCGGCATCAGTTGTAAGATTTGAGATGGAAAATTTGGCAGTTAGGTGTGTACGACTTCTTTTCTGCAGCTTGCTCAAACTTCTTGACGACAACTTCATTTTCCTCTAAGCTCATCTGAACAAAATATCTAACCCACCAAGTCGAGCTCCTTAACTTAGCCTATCACAAAGAACACACAATCAAAAATTATTTGCACTCTAATGATCATATACGCTGCTTTGTTATTTCTCCATTATTATTTATCGGCATGAATGCTGGTGCGCGTAGGGAGAAATGAGAGGGAGAACAGATCACTTACTGAACGTCCATATTTAGCTTTATCAACGGCCTTGGCTTTCTGATGACGTGGATATCCTAAAAATTTGTGCAAGGGTAATTTTAATAAACATAAACATTTATGTGCCATCTAACAAGAAGTTACGAACCATTCTTTTTCCCCGAGCTATTGGTGTTTCTAAAACATCAATCAATAAGTGAAACACAAGGAAGGTGTCTTCATATTTTATACACTTGGGATAGTCAGTTTAGTTACTAGGATATGCATTAAAAAAAAACATCTAATTTAGTGAAAATGTACTGTTGTGTTACTTCAAGAAGAATTATGATAACTCTGATTCAGAACTGATAATATTGTTGTGGGTATGGTTACTCAAAATCTAACTCAACTTTAACTCAACCCCACTATCCTCAATATTATCAATATAATTAAATAATAACCAATCATTTTTACACATCATATCAATTTTAATTCACTATTCATCCACTCACATAATTTTAGCTAATCATCACTTCATATCATCTCTCTCCTACTTTTACATCAAATCAACTTTAATTATTTTATTTTAAAAATATTATTTTAATATAAACTCAAAATCCCACTAACAACTAACTAAACCACTTTTTCTAAATTAACCCTAGTTAACTAAAAAAACTCACTTTGAGTGAATTTATTGGTTAACAAACACACCCTTCTAAATCAATTCAAATGTGTCATAACATAAGGTTTTATCATTTCTGTAGTAAATATTTCTACAAACCTTCACCTAAACCAGAAATAGCATTCTATCACCATAACCTGGCCTAACAGAACACAGTTCATGTACAAATAAATAGAATAAACTTCACATATATATATNAAAAAGAGGCATAATTTCTCTTACCGGTGAAAACGACGAGGCCATCAGACGACACCCTAGCTAGTTCCGGAAGCGTCCGGTTCAGATACTTGGGGGACAAGTAATCCAAAGCATCCGAGACAATCACGAGAGAGAAAGATTTTGCTCGATAAGGCAAAGGGAACTTAATGTCTGCCACACGAACGAGCCCTCTGTGGACCAATCTCCTGCAAGTGAGATCCGCATCCTCGATGTCATACGGCTCCACGCCAAAAGCCTCGCTATCCTCTTCATTCAACAATCTCGAGACCACAGAACAAGTGTCTGGGCCCACGTGCAAAACTTTGTGCATGCTGTCCCCATATGCCTTTTGCAGGATAGGAATGGCTCGTTCGACCTCTAGGGTGCATGAAAAGTCACCTGCATCCGGTTAAAGCTGGATTTGAACTTATGTAAATGAAATGTAAATAGGGTTGTTCTATTTTTGACTATTTTTTTTTATTTTTCCCTTAGGACTTCTCGTATTGCGAGTCGAATTTCAGGATTTTCGTAGGTTTATATGAAAGTATGTATACTTACATTGTTTAGATTAGTGGGATGATTAACTCAAACTGTATCATGGGCTTTCATCAACTATAGTATACACATGTTTTGGACTGATAAATTGGTATATCCAATAAAAACACATGGTTAGCTGAAGCCTAAGAGCATGCTAATTCAACTAACTTAATTAGGACATCACATTCTGACATCAAACACGATTTGAGCAAGCGCTTAACTGAGAGAAAAAAATTGGGCTATCCGGAAGATGCAAAGACTTTTTATGTTTCTACATCTTGAAACAACCACACCGTAACAGATTAATAATTCATACATATTACTGCTCCATTGGAAAATTACTTCATTGACACTGTTAACTCTGTAAGAAGTGAATTTGGGAATAAATATTTCTTATTCTGCTTTGAGAACACAGCACCATATGGTTTCTTCTTTACCTCAAGGTCCTCAACTAGTATATCAGAGGTTCTCGAAACCAAAATACTGTCTGCTTCACAATCTATATTATACACAACCAAGAAACAAACCATGAACCAATTTCTCAAGGCAAACAAAAGAAAAAGGCAATTTTAGCTATTCTAATAAGGAGACAACTACGTAAAATAAATAACTAAATAAAAAACTGCAAGAAACAAGATTACCTTCAATACGATTGGCAGCTTTACTATTTGCAAAAGGACCTACGGAGAAAATCACATGTCAGCTTAAAGCCCAATCGAAATGAGATACATTGCTAGTATCTAATAGGGAACCCAAAAAGCTAGATGCCAAAATTTGATCAGGTTTCTTAGAAATGAGCACTAATAGAACTTAAGAGCAGAGAGATACAACCGCAGAAAAGTTACACCGAATGAAATTTAAAAAATACATCTTGGCTTCCTCTGCTGATCTTGGAAAATCTTGGCTCTATACACTTTTTAGATCTAGCAAAGATTTAAAGACCAACTAGGTGAAATCACTTCATTCACATCATATCTGAAATGTGGTAGCAACAAAAATCTAACGCCGGTTTGAAATTTTACCATTTTAAATGAATAGTTCGGACAACTTATTAATAACTTCTCAAAAAGCATTATATCTACATACATTGCCACCTATCAGATCACAGTGAATGGAAAAATCATTTCGGTCTGCAAACTAACAGAAAACCACCCATCATTTCAGTCTTCATCCATTGTTCGAAAGCCATCTATTACTCAAGTCCGCTTCATAATAACAGAGGAAACTAAATTCGACGTCACATTCAAGTCATTAAAACTAACAGAAAATTACACAAAAGAAATGCATAAAAATCGAACCTTGGCCTCGATACAGGAAACCTAAAACGAACAACGCCCCCTGCCAAATAGAAACCTCAAATCAGAACTATTGTCGTTCAATATCAGACTTTCTGCATCTAGGAGAACCTAGTGAGAGAGAGAAAAACTCAGAAAAAAAGGGGAGGTGAATTAAGAATTGGAACCAGAATGATGAGGGCAATCGATAAGTAAGGAGATGAACGGGATCTCGAGTGAAAGGGAGACGAAAATGTCGCTGTTCCACTTCCCGATGTACGCCGGGAAGGATTTATCGGCCGCCTCGTCGCCATTGTTGCCGATAAAGCCAGCTGATGTGCAGCTCAATATGATGGCAATATCAAATGTATCGAGCGACAAGGGAAAGAATCAACTTTTTCTCGTTTCTGCTATCGGGAAACTTGAGGACTGAAAATGAGAGCGAATGTGAACCAAAACAGGAGGCCCAATCAAGTGATTATGCGACGACGAAGACAGAAAACACCAAGTTCTTGGGTTATTTTATTTAATCTATCCGGGAGAAAATACGGTGGGCAATCATGCCTGCCTTCTTCGCGATTTGGGAAGACAAAAGCGTGTTGGTAATTAGCGCGTCAAAGTCGGTGGTGAACTTGTGATTCAAGGTTGAAATGATAATTACCCAAGCATAGTTCGGGGACAAATGGATCCAAAGATAGCAGTTTGCAATTAAGACTATCGTGACCCAGCCTATTGGG
>BKCP01004428.1:550067-564063 GCA_008636005.1 Striga asiatica | reverse complement strand
TTTTTTTTTTTGGCCGAAACGATAGAGGATTTATATAAAAGCGCACAAGTGTGCAAAGTTACAGCCACTAGCTGAATAATACAACCGACGACTGAGAAAACTGGGAGGACAGGTCCGAAGACCGCCTAGATCCGAAAACTAGCAATGCTAGAATACTCGGCAACACACTAAATACTAACACATTACAAAGCACTAAAAAAATAACACAAAGACCCCAACAGGGTAGTACTTGAGTGTCTGGCACCCACAGGGAAATCAAGTTGACACTCAGGTTCACAGAGGCCAACGGCCCAAACCAAAATCACAAAACATCAACAAAAGAACAAACAACACAAAACAACTAACACAAACTAAAAAAACGTAAGAACACGCAGCCTCCCTCCGCAGGAACATCCGGAAAAGACAGCAGACATAGCCAGATCCATGGAGAGCTCCGAAGCTCCGAAACGACGCCCGCCACTGCAGAAGGCCTAGCAAGGCGAAGTGCCAAACCTCAGGACAAACCAAAAAACTGACCCGCACACCATACGCAAGAAATCAAAATCGTCCCCCAATCGGCTAACACCACTAGCCAATCCGCAGCCATCCCAAATTTGCCTAACACCACTAGCCAAATCTGGAGACAGACGACCTCCCACAAACTCAAAATCGAGAAAGAGGAGGAAGGGGACGAAAGATATCTGAGCTCAGCCGCGCCGACTCCGCCCGAAGGACCAAACCCAGCCCCAAACGACCACCCATCCACCCAGCCCGCAAGGATGAAACCCGACCCAACACCCCAGCGAAGCCAAGATACCGGAGACCAGGCTCCGGCCAAAACCGAAGACCCGCAATCGGGAGGACCTTCCAGCCAGGAAAGAAGATCGCTCCGACTAAAGCTCGAACCCGACCTCCCCATCCAGCCCCCAGTGACAGACCACAGCCCACCCGCCGCCACACCATACCGCCGGCGAACAGAGAGCGAGAGTCAAAGTGAAAACCTGCAATTCCACCGACCCCTGAACCCGTCAACAATGGCTGGAGAAAGGGGAACCTGAACAGGAGCGACGCAGACAACGAGCCGCTACAAGCCACTGGCCACACTCCTCCTAGTCTCTCCACCCTAGAGCTCCGGCGGTCTTCAAACACAGATCGACGAGATCGACGAGATCTGTCGAGAATCGCCATCCTCACCCCGCGGCCAGAGAGAGAAAGGAGGAAGTGTCACTGCGGCGGCGCGGTAGCACGACGATGAGCAGTCTACCGACAACCCGGATGGACGCCGAGAGAGGCGTTAGATGCCGGCGATGAAAGCTAGGTTTTCGGCAAGGTCGATTTGGGCGAGAGCGGAGGGGAATTTTTTTATTTTGGGTTTTTCTGATGATTTTTAATGGGATAAGATAAGATAACTCAATTATTGAGTTTATTATATATTAAAAAACAACATCAAAATTCGTATTTTTTCATTCTCTATAAATAGAGATCACTCTTGATATATTTTAGATCACAACTGAAATTTCTCTCTTTTCACCATTTTCTTAATCATATCTTATTAATTTTATCATCTCTTTTATTTTTATTAATTTCCAACAAATACCATATGGATCCAAATTTTGAGTATTACCTCAATTCTCAAATCAAACTCTGAAAATTTTCAGAATTTCAAAAATTATTCACAAGAGCCATTTTCTTCTAATTTTACCCAATTTCCAGTTTCTGTAAATGCCCAACCCCCACAAAACATCTCTCGAAAACTATTTCAAAATGTGCAACAGACACGCACAAATCCTAAAAAAGGAACGAAAAATGTTAGTTGGAGTGTGGCAGAAGATCTTCCTCTAGTGTCAGCTTGGTGTTTCGTTAGCGAAGACAAAATGTGTGGCAAGAATCAAAAGGGTTCTTCATTATGGGCACGCATAGCTCAAATGTTTGACCAAGCTCGATTGAAAAATGTAGAAGAAATTGGTGAAAGAAACTTGTATTCAATGAAAAGTCGTTATAAACGCCTTAATGAAAATGTAAACAATTGGAGAGGTGCTTACATGGAAGAATACCGAAATAAAAGGAGGGGAATGAGCATGAAAGATGTTGAAAAAAAAGCTCATATAATTTATGGAGCTGGTGGTAGCAAGTTTACAGACTTGCATGTGTTTGAAGAAGTCATGCGAGTGCATCCCAAATGGCAATTAAAATTAGATCGTGATTCAACTCATTCACGCCTTGAAGATGAAGCGAGTAATGAAGAAAGCCATGGCAGTTCCAAAAGATCAAGGACAACTGAAGATGGAGATTATTCAATTCCCTAAAATTCGGAAACTCCAGTTAGTGATGGTTTTGTGATTCCCCGTCCCGAAGGTAGAGATATGGCGAAAAAAGAAAAGAAAAAAGGTAGAATCACAATCTTCTTCCATTTTTGATGAGTTCACTGCAGAAATTCGTGCACTAAGACTTACAAGAAAGAACGAATGTGATTTAATGACAAAAATATGGAACAAAATACAAACTCCTTATTCATAGCAATACAGAGGTTCTAGAAATGCACGCATACTTTCCTTCGTGGCATTTTCAATTCCGTAGCTTTGCTGACTTTCAAGATGTTGAGAATGTTGATGAATCTTATCTTTTCGGTAATTTTTATAATTGGTTGTTAATTTATATTTTACATTTATGTATTTCATTGATTGATTTTTATCATAGATATATTTATTTACATTCTTTTATATACAATGTAGATGTTATTAGTATGGTGATTGAAATTCATCCTGTTCAGTCTAAATGGGTTCATGGACAAAAAAACCAAATGATTGTCTTTTCACTCATGGATCTAAAGTAAGTAGATATTTTTCAAATTTCACGCATTGTTTCTGTATTGTTGTTCATAATATATTATTAATCCACTAATTCTTTTTCAGTGGAATTGTTATTCAATCCACCCTCTGGGGTCATTATGTTGACCAACTCATAGCCTTTGAAACTCACTTTGAGTCCGAGGCAACTGGTGAACCATGGGTGCTAATTATGCAACTTTGTCGGGCACGATTTTGGGAAGGTATATGCGAGATATGTTTTCATTTGGGCAAATTTAAATATACATTAATTATTTATGTTGATTGAAATTTTAAAATATATTAATATATTAATGATTTTTTTTTTGTATTTATATACAACAGCTGAGGTTCAATTGGCTACCCATATGAATGTCACCCGTCTACATGCTGTTGCACCATTCCCAGATTTGATTGATTTTCGGCGGAAGTAACTATTACATTTATTATATTATATTTGATTTACATATATCTTATTATTTTATTTGTGCATACATAAAATACAACATATTATATTTAAATAGGTTATTTAAATTATCTAAGGATTGTATATATTATATGTATAGATTTTCAGCAAGCCCATGGGCCAAGAAGAGGAAATATGTCACCAATAGCAAAATTGTTTTGAAGAGTGAAATGGAAGAGCTAGAAAATGGTGATTTAGTCGTTAGTTCTGTAGATTCTCTATTTGACTTTGACGAGGTATTAATATTTAACTATATTACCTTTAGTAATATATTACTATAGATAGATTTTTTTACCGAACTTCATTCCTATGCACCAATTTATTTGTTTAATGTAATATTAGGAGATCAAATGTTGGGTATGTGCTACAATTGATTCAATTGTGGACGAATGGTGGTACCTCGCATGTACACGTTGTAAAGGCAAGATGGTTGATGAAGATGGGAAATTAAGTTGCACCAAATGTGCCCATCACTTTGGAGTAACGAGGTAGGTATACTTTCCGATTTTTATACTTATAAAATTATAGAATTTTATTCGATTGTATATTTATATTATATATTGTTAATATAACTATATTACAAAATTTTGTGTCAAGGTACAAAATTCGTTTGATTATTTCAGATTCAACATCAAGTGCAACGTTCATTTGTTGGGATAGGGAATCTGAAAAGATGATTGGAACACCATGTGAGGTGGTAGGAAGCACATTTCTTCGCGAGGTACTCATATGTTATCTAATATATTTTTAAAATATGTTTAATTAAATAAATTGACATTGATATTTTAACTAATGGTCTGAAACAGCATCCCAATAGCTTTGAACCCCCAGATGATGTGTCTAATTTAGTGGGTAGGACGATCCTTTTCAAGGTTCGTGTATATCCAAAACACCCATCTGGGCATGCTGCTTCATTTCCAGTCGTAAGAGTTGTTGATGATGAAACTTTAGTCTCCATGTACACCCAATGGTTCGTGGAGAACAAGGTAATGAAATAAATGTATCATATAATTAATATATATATATATATATATATATATATTCATATAAATTATGAATATGTAGATAGAGCAATAATAATTAAATATAGATATATTGAAGTAAAATCGGTTAATCATTTATTGTTTATATATGTAGGGATCTGACTTGCTTACCGTACTGCAAAGGGAAGATCACGACAATGGGCTGGTTTGTATTTCTCTCAAAATACATGTTTTGGCTCATTATTTTATCTTATATTTATTTCTTTTATTACACTTACTTAGGATGCAACTTTGGAAGATGAGGTTTCTACACCATTAAAGGTCTTTCAACCTATCGAAAAGGGTGACACTTCCACGGCAAAGAGGAAGCTTCTGAATGATTTATCCACAACACCCAATGTGGATCAATCTGGTGGATCGGCAAATGCCGATAAAGGGAAGGGCAAGATTGGGAAACTGGACCCCAACAATGTTGCAGAAGATGAGGATGTCGCTGAAAATTGAAAGAAGAATGCACCATAACATATGGTGTTTTATTTAACTATATGATTGCTATTTCTTATTCGGCACATTAAATATGTTTGAACAGCATTTTTACGGATTTGATGGACATATTATGTTTATTTCGTTTTTAAGTTCTACGATGCACAAGTTTACTCTTAATTATATGCTATATTTATGTTTAAATAAAGGTTATGATGATTTGCCAATATTATTGTGGGGATATTACATATTTTATTTCTGATATTTAAACCCCAACTTTGTATAAAATATTCAGCCCAAAGCTTTTGGATATAATTATTACTTCTCAATACTAATAATAATACTTTAAACGATTATATATCTATGTTATTTTAATCTAAGTTACAAAATAGATGCGTATCGTATAATATCAGATTCATATAAGAACAAATACAAAAAAACAAAATTATTCCATAATAAAAAGTTATTACCACACTCCGATATAATTTCCTCTAGTATATATTAATCTTACACAATATATAAAGATTGTGTTTATATTAAACTTTGTTATAAATACCTTTTTTTATTTTTATATTACTATAGATTGTTAAAATGTGCAAAGATATCAAATATTTTTGATTATTACAATTACAATCTTCTATTTAGGGCAGAAATACTTTTAATGGGCGTATAAAATTGTTCCTAAATCGTCTAAGAGAATGTCTAATAGGATAAGTATCTCTTAATATTCTATACAAGATATGGAAAATTTGTGCATATCTGTTAAACCTCTTACTTATCTAATCCCCTTATATACGCATAAATTTAGAGTTTAAATTCGTGAGAGCATACATATTACATAAAAAACATCACATAACAATTGCCAACGGAATCAACATACTCATTCACATTCCTAACAAAGATTGAAACAAGTAATCGCACAAGATAGACTTTCTGAATCACATAGAGATATTGAGTGGCAGTTTCGGATGATGATCTACAAATTTTTCAATTGTAGAGGGCAGAGAATACTACAGAAAGCTTAAGGCAGTCGTATATACCAGGTATTGGTTCACAGTAATATTCAAATATGTGTGAAGTTTAAATTTCATTTTTGGAAAGAGAGTGGATAAACAAAAGATTAAGGTATTTACTAAGTTTTGTTATTCATAATTAATGTTTTTACTTTATATTTGACAGATTATCACCAGTACTTCACGAGGCTTCATAACTGATTTCGAAGACCAACAACAAGAACATATAAAAGATGCAGAATGGTAAACATTTCAAGTACAATGGAAAAAGCAGTAAGCACAGCAACAGAGATATGGCCAAAGAAAACGTCAACCCAGGTAATGAAGTGTAAAAGTAGATAATTCATACCTCTCTTCCTGTTTTGTAACCCACCATATTTCTCATTTTAGCCTTATCTTTTGATTACCTTTGTGATCCAATTCATTCTCACCAAGCATGATTCGTGTTAACAAAGAAAACAATATTTGTAAGTGTTTAATTTACTAAATATAAGGATAAGGATTTGTAAAGGTCAAATTATATATTTCTGAAACTATATAAATTCGTATCGTTTTCTTTTCAAATCAGATTCAAATTTATGTTCATCTGATGAATTATATTCGGATTGTCTGAATAAGGTTGTTTTTCAAGACGATTTTCCAAATGTATAGAAGAACACTTCTCATAAAAATATGGTAAAACATAATAAATAAATTATTTTTTTTCGCTAAAATCCTTAAATAATTGAAGATAAATGTGGAAATTGGTCAAATTAATATTAATCAAAAATGATATAGCTAATAAATAATTTAAGACCTTTTTCGTGTTCCCAGTGTCGATCCTCTTTAAGACGCCCACATCCACAGTGTTGATCTGAAATTTTTTAAGCATTCAAACTTTTGCATGTTTAATTGTAAAATAATCTAATAAAAAAATTTTAAAATGAACTAACATTTGAGGAAAGGTAAACATACTGAGAAGATCCGACGAGTATCTTACCCAATAAAAAAAATCTCCGGTTAACCCAACTCCGGTGATGTCGAGAAACGGGCGTAATAGAGCTGTCGCTATGCGGATCTTATCAGGATACATCGGAATCTGCATATTTGAGTTGAAAATAATGTAAGAAAAAAAAATTTCAATGTTAAAAAATGAACGCCACGGTAATGAAACTCAAATAATCCGGCGATAATCTTACCCAATCAACTCACACTCCGGCGATGCGGATCTTACCGAAACTCCTGCCATGCAGATCTTAAGCTTTGTCGTGGTTTGCCGACACCCGTGTACTTCCCAAACACATCGGAATCTTGGTGTATCGGGCCATAAGAAGCAATTTATAAACAAAAAAAATTCAAAATCGCGAAAGAAAAAACTTAAAAATCGAACATAATATTACATGGGTGCTCTTACATACGAATCGATATATGTGAGCATATCGATTGCTTCAAAATATTACATCAAATAACCAAATTGAATTACTGAAATTAATAGCAAAAAAAAAAAAAAAAAAATTGGAGAGAAGATGTATTGGAGCGGTGGAAATGAAGAGCGGTGGAACACAAACCCTCATTTCCGACTTTTTCGGCATTTATACCCGCTTTAGTGAAAATCTGGCCGTTGATTTCGATGAAATGATCTCCACCGTCCGCAAATTATAATGAAATGGACGGGCCTTAAGCTTTGTTGTTTAGCAAATGGGCTCAACTAATGCAAAATAAGCATACATTTTTTTGTTAGCCCAGTGGACCAGATTGTGTCCCATTTAAATTATTAATGTTCATATAATATTAGATTATATTTTGGCCCACAATGTCCAAGTTTTTTTTAAACATTATGGTGACTTAATAGCCCACATTTGACAACTAATATATTTAGATGTCATATTTTATATACATTGTAATTTTTATTATTAGAGATTATATATTATATAGTTTATATTTTTAACATTGTAAATTATAACTTAGCAATTGTAATCTATCGTAATAATAAATATCAATCAATTAATTTATTTCATTTAGGAATACAAAATATAATAACATTTGGTTATATATATATAATATAATATATATATATATATGTGTGTGTGTGTGTGTGTGTGTGTGTGTGTGGGTCTATATGATTGCTTTATTTTATATATGTGTGATTATTTTTGCATTATTTCTTATCCGACTATTTTAATAACAGGTGCAAATGAACATAGTATAACTCCATTTCGTAATGTTCCTACAAAAGCACCACAAAATATTATTATTGATCTCACGAGTGAAGATGACATTGAAAACAACATTGTACCTACTTCAAGTACCACGACGCGTGTTGTTAGCAACTGCACTAATTATGTAGACCTACAGCCAAGTACACAAAAACGAAAACGTGGTCGTCCTAGGAAAACACCATTATCGTCAGGAGTATCTGGTCAGTTTAATTATGATTCTAAATTTGTTATATAGATTTTTTCTAATTATCATCCAGCAATTTGTTTATATAATATTTGTTTACAGGGTCAAATACGATGAATGTGCATGGCCGTCATATGCACACTCAATCATCGTACAATGTGATGAATAGTTTACGTGATTCACCGCTTTCTGACATAACAAATGGTACGTTTGTTTAAAATCAAATAATTTATGAGTTTATAAAATATATGTATATTCAGATTTTTATTTCAAAAATATTGACTATATGGAGTATCAAAAAATAAAAAGATGTAAGTAAAATCGTTGTTTTTATATAGTGTTGCAGTCCAAACTTGGATCTTCGAGCACCTCAGGTGCGTCATTTGGTACGTGCATGAACATCTTTTTTTGTCTCTTCTATATCAAATTGTATATTCTTTTTTGGTTTACAATATAAATATAAATTGTGTATAAAAAAAACAATTGTTTATATATTATTGTCTTTTTTTATGTCATCAGGACAACGTAAGCGTCGTATATTATCTTCTGAGAAGCCCGCGCATAATCCGCCTGATAGCGTCTTTATCGATCTCACACGTGATGAGGAGTATATTAGTAATGAGATAACGCAAGGAACCAATACTCAAGGTTCTGTTATTTATCTCACGCTTGATAGTCCAATTCAACCAAGGACACAGAAAAGAAAGTGTGGTCGTCCTAGGAAAACAACTGGATCATCTTCAGCAGTTTCTGGTAATGTTATATGAATCTTTTTATTAGACAACTAAAAATTTGAACAAAAGTATGTTTTCTAAAAGTTTTAATTACATAAACATTTACAGAATACTAGGACTTTGGAGATGCAAGTTTTCGTTGTATGTATTGCGGTTCGATGTTCTGGTATGAGGAGAGAAAGGCTTATAATCAAAATGCAGTTGTACCTGAGTACACCATTTGTTGCACAAATGGCAAAATTGAACTCCCTCTTTTGAAAAATCCTCCCCAATTCTTGAAAGATTTGCTTCATGGAGATGGCCAATTAAGCAAATATTTTCAGGATAACATAAGATCATACAATAGCATGTTTGGTTTTACTTCTTTAGGAGGAAAGATAGATTCCGATATCAATAAGGGGACTGGGCCACCGGTGTTTTCTTTGCATGAACAAAATTACCAACTAATCGGTAGTTTGCTTCCTTCTGAAGGTGCTTCTCCAAAGTTTGCGCAATTGTATGAAATTTCTAACCAAATGAATGCTGTGAGGTATGACTTAATTTATATTCAAAATTAATTCATAAATATATTCTTTAATTATGTTGTTCATTATATAGAATATGTCTATAGATACCTTTTAAAATTGTATAATATAGACATATAATATGTACTTATTGATGTGCAGGAATGGATCTGGCAGTAATAATTTGAATGAGGAAATAGTTCTTGGATTAAAGCAAATGTTAGACCAACACAACGAACTGGTTAAATCATTTCGTATGGCCAGAGATAGAATGCGAGAGCTGGGCGAATCTAATGTTCGAGTGCGTTTGATTGGTAGGAGATACAAAGATGTCAGGCAATATAATTTGCCTACGAGTTCAGAACTTGCTATATTGGTTGTTGGCGATTTTGACCAGGCTTTGGGTGAAAGGGACATATTGGTTGAAATTAACAGTGGTCGTCTACAACGGATTAATGAACTAAATGCTTCCTACTTGGCATTACAATATCCTCTTCTGTTGCCTTATGGTGAGGATGGGTACAGAGAAGACATACCTTTTTCTGAAGGCACGCCAGTACGTGAAGATGGTCGAAAACATGTCAGTGTAAGGGAGTACTTTGCATACAGAATGCATGATAGAGATTGTGAACCTTCGACTATTGTTTCTTCCAAAAGGCTATACCAACAATTTATAGTCGATGCTTATACCATGGTTGAATCTGAAAGGTTGAGATACATTCGTCTCAATCAGAAAAAGCTCCGTTGTGATTTGTATAATGGTGTGGCTGAGGCCGTTCTTCGTGGCGACACCAATCCCAGTACCATAGGAAAAATAATTATTCTTACTTTATCATTCACTGGTGGTGCTCGGAATATGATTGAAAACTATCAAGATGCAATGGCAATTTGTAGATGGGCTGGGTATCCTGATTTGTTTATTACCTTCACCTGTAACCCCAAATGGCCGGAAATTGTTCGTTATCTCGAGCCAAAGAAATTGCGAGCTGAGGATCGACCAGATATCGTGTGTAGGGTATTTCGAGCTAAACTTAAGGAATTGATTAGGGATTTCAGTCAAAAGCAAATTTTTGGGAAAGTAATAGCAGGTGAGACGTTTAATATTTTATATATAATTACTATAGTCATTTCCTAATCATTTCCACAAACGATTTATTTACTATTTTTTTCATATTTCAATTTGAATTTGACTTGATGATGATATATATAATTTTTTCATTTATTCATTTATTGATTATTTTTTCTTATGCAGTTGTCTACACGATCGAATTTCAAAAACGTGGATTACCGCATGCTCATATATTGTTATTCCTTTCAAAAGAGTCAAAGTTTCCCAACCCTTCAGACATAGATAGAATTATATCAGCAGAGATACCAGATGAATCTTCTAATCCACAATATTACGAGGCCGTAAAGGAGCATATGATCCATGGTCCGTGTGGTCTGGAAAAAAAAGACTCGCCGTGTATGGTGGATGGAAAATGCACCAAACGATTTCCTAAGAAGTTTGTTGATTCCACAACGGTTGACGAAGAGGGTTATCCACGGTATAGGCGTCGTGACAATGGAACTTCTCTTGAAAAGAATGGTATTGTTGTCAACAATGGTTTTGTCATGCCTCATAACCGGCGTCTGCTTATGAAGTTTGGAGCGCATATTAATGTTGAGTGGTGCAATCAATCACATTCTATAAAATACCTATTCAAATATGTCAACAAGGGTAACGATCGTGTGACGGCATCATTTTATCAAACTTCTTCCGATTCGGACATCGAAAGACCGTTGGATGAGATAAAAATGTATTATGATTGTCGGTACATATCATCGTGTGAGGCGTCATGGCGGTTGTTCGGTCATGAGTTGCAGTATAAAAAACCTCCCGTCCAGCGCTTGAACTTCCACTTATTTGGAGAACAAAGAATATTATTTGATGATGATGTAAATCTTCAAAATGTTCTCCGTAAACCCACTGTTGATGAGAGCCAAATTCTTGCGTGGTTCGAGGCAAACAAACAATATCCTGCAGCAAGGGAACTAACTTATGCTGAGGCACCATCCAAGTTTGTGTGGAATACAACAATAAGACAGTGGACTCCTCGAAAAAACGAGGACCAACCATCTGTAGGTCGTTTGCGGTACGTACCTCCCGGTTGTGGAGATAATTATTACTTGCGATGTTTGCTTCATGTTGTGCGTGGGGCAACATGTCATGAGGACTATATGAAGGTCGATGATGTCCAGTATATGACGTATCGTGATGCTTGCTATGAACGAGGTTTGTTAGAGGACGATCGAGAGTATGTAGATGGCATAACTGAGGCAAGTCAGTGGGCATCTGCAGACTCCTTTAGAAGCATGTTCGCATCTTTGTTGGTGTCCGGTTCATTTGGTAGACCAGATGACGTATGGAATAAGTGTTGGCAATGTATGTCTGATGACATCCTGTACATACAGCGTCGACTTTTCAATAACGACGGTACTAATTGTTTTCATCTATCAACATCAATTTTAATAACTATTCATTTTCAAGTTTATATACAAATAAGAATATTTAATTAAGAGTGTTTTTTTACCTTTGTTTATGTGTTCGGTTTGATAGATTTACAACTTACTGAGGAGCAAATTCAAAACCTAGCCCTTGCTGAGATTGAGGCTTTATTGAGGCGTCATGGTACAAGTCTTCGAGAATATTCACCTATGCCATATCCGGACAGGGACAGCATGCATTCAACTTCGAATCGTCTGATATTAGATGAGTTGAATTATGATCGAAAGGCCCTCACTATTGAACATGATACACTTCTTCAAAACATGACTAATGAACAAAAGAGTGTCTATGCCAAAATTATGTCCGCCGTTGAATCAGGCCAAGGCGGTGTGTTTTTTGTATACGGTTATGGTGGAACTGGGAAGACATATCTATGGAGGACCTTATCAGCTGGTTTAAGATCCAAGGATAACATAGTCTTATGCGTCGCATCTAGCGGAATAGCATCGCTTTTATTGCCAGGTGGTCGAACGGCGCATTCCTGATTTTTTATACCATTGAATCCACACCAGGAATCTACTTGCGACATCAATCAGTCGAGCCCTCTAGCCGAATTGATAATTCGTGCTTCTCTTATAATATGGGATGAGGCTCCAATGATGCACAAACACTGCTTCAAAGCTGTACAAACATCTCTGCAGAGTATTATGGGAGCAATTGACCCCTCAAACAAGGACAAACCGTTTGGCGGGAAAGCTGTTGTTTTTGGTGGAGATTTCCGACAAATCCTTCCGGTCATTCCAAAGGGTAGCCGTCAAGACATAGTTAATGCTACCATCAATGCTTCTGACATATGGAGAAGTTGCACTGTGCTAAGGCTTACGAAAAACATGCGCCTTCAGGGACTTGCTAATTCAGAAGAACGTGATGAGCTTGCTCGGTTTGCGGATTGGATAGCCAGCATTTGAGATGGAACTATAGGGGGGGCGAACGATGGTTGTGCAATGATTGACATACCCGATGACATATTGCTACAACCATCTGATGACCCTATTGCTCAAATTGTTGAAAGCACATACCCAATGTTTAAGGATGCAACTGATGATCCAAGTTATGTGAAAGACAGGGCTATATTAGCGCCGACTTTGGATATTGTCGATTCTATCAATGAGTACGTGACATCGTTGAATTTGTCGGATGGTCGTACGTACTTGAGCTCTGACAGTACGTGCAAATCAGATTCTAATAATGACTTTTTGTCCGATCTCCATACGCCCGAGTTTTTGAATAGTATAAAGTGTTCTGGAATACCCAATCATGAGTTGTACTTGAAGATTGGAACTCCGGTCATGCTATTGCGGAATATGGACCATTCTATGGGTCTATGTAATGGGACACGATTGGTAGTCACAAAGCTCTCCACTCATGTTCTCGAGTGTAAGATCCTCACTGGCGATCACGCAGGTGATAAAGTGTTGATTCGAAGAATGGCTATAACTCCATCTGATGTTAGAATTCCTTTCAAATTCCAACGTCGTTAGTTTCCCATTATGGTCTCTTATGCCATGACTATAAATAAGAGTCAGGGACAATCGTTGTCTCCTGTGGGCTTATTTCTTAAGAAACCGGTGTTTAGTCATGGACAGTTGTATGTAGCTGTCTCCCGTGTCACAAATAGAATTGGTTTGAAAATCCTAATTTGTGGCGGCGATGACTTGCCAACAAATCAAACCATGAACGTTGTATATAAGGAAGTGTTCAATAATATATAGATTATTTTCCGTTATATTCATTAGTTTATTATTTATTAATGACATGATATTTCCTTTACTACGTACTTTGATTTTTAATTTAAATTTGCTTTGTAAAAAGGACGGAGATTTTAACCCTCCGTGCATCGCACGGGTACTGTACTAGTTTTATTTAATCTATCCGGAGAAAATACGGTGGGCAATCATGCCTGCCTTCTTCGCGATTTGGGAAGACAAAAGCGTGTTGGTAATTAGCGCGTCAAGTCGGTGGTGAACTTGTGATTCAAGGTTGGAATGATAATTACCCCAAGCATAGTTCGGGGACAAATGGATCCAAAGATAGCAGTTTGCAATTAAGACTATCGTGACCCAGCCTATTGGGTCAATAG
>BKCP01004428.1:491223-518891 GCA_008636005.1 Striga asiatica | reverse complement strand
AAACGAGTGATTTCTGAATTCGGCTAGCGAGCTCACAAATCCATTTTCGACAACCCTATAAAATATGAGCTCACACCATGAGAACAATATAAAGGATCAGCATTGTTGGTAGGTTCAAAAAATATTACCGTTTTCGCCCAAACTACCGAGAGAAGGATGAGAATCAAATCCCAATTGGAGGATACTTTGCAGTTCATTGTTCCATAAGTTCTGGACAGATAACAATGTAAAAGTTGTTTATGAAACTTTAGAAAAAGAAAAAGAAACAAAAAAAAAGGGCTGAGATCATTAAAAACAGAACAAAAAAAAAAAGCCTTGAGGTTAGCATATAAAATATGCAGCAACTTTTCAAGGTTACAAGTAAGAATTTGGTATATGTTTTCATATTTATTGAGGGATTAATATATAATCATGCTATACATCAATGATATGCATAGATGTTGTTATCATACATTGTGAAGTCCCGTAAAAGCAGACGAGCCGAAACCTGAATCTAATCCAGCTTGTGGATGTAGAAGCTGGTTAATGCAAAACAAAAACACAAGTTAAAAAGATACTTTTTACGGATAGATAAATAAATAAATAAATACCAACATTTTGGATTAGTTCTGTATCCTACATTTTTAGTCAAAAGTCGTTCAATGTCGACATTGAGCTCTGGATTTACTGTTGCAAGCTTCATGGACAAAAACTGCAGAACAGAAAGTGAAATCTTCTGATGTTAGATAATATTTCGTAATTTGGATAGTCAATAGGAAGATATCGACGTATTCATTTCATTCGCACGAATTGGTTATGAAACAATCAGAAAGAGCTCAAATTACAAATTTACACACATTAGACAATTTCTTTTTCCAGTTTCAAATTATTTGTTAGGCAGCATTTGTAAAAACCAAGTAATAAACCTGATTGGTCTACCTCATATGAAACATAATTGGGATATTTTTATTTTTTTTTTAATTGAGAATGAAATTTTGTGGGTAGTCTAGCATTTCATTTTTTTTTTTTTTCCCTTTGTTCTATTTCCCCAAGTTTTCTATTCTAAGGCTTAATCAAGTCATCTAACTTTTGATAAATTACCCTTTCTGCAAGGCTGTGACTGTTTGTGGCCTGGCCTCTCTTAGCTCTCACAACAATATAATTCTCTTTAGAAGGCTTAGCTGCTTGCTTACTTTTCTTTTCTTCTCCTTTGGGAAATTCACAAGTGTCCACATTTTGATCATTTTGCTGTTGTTCCACTCCAACATTCTATGAGTCAACAACAACAACAAAGTCAAACAACATTGGGTAGTAAAGTTAACATTATCTGAGAAAAAACAGCAGTTTCATGCACATATATGGAATAAATAGCAAATAATCATATGATCATATAAATAAGAGGTGTAGGGGTAACTTAAAAAAAAAAATATTACTACCACTTAATTTAGCATAGTTAGTTGCCAGATAACCTATATTGACAAGTGAAATGCAATTTGTAAAGCTGAAACAAATGAACAATTCCTCTTTCTTTCTTTTCATTTTCTTTATATATTCTATTAAGCTAACCTGCATTTTAAGGGTACTTTCAGAATTAACCAAAATTTTGTAAAAATAATATAGATGAGTTGTTTTACCACTCTTTTCCTCTTCCCATTTGGCAAAGATCCTAATGCCCCATCATCTGAATTTTGGCAATTTTCATGAGAAACCATCTTTGAAAAATTCCGGCTTCCAAAACTCGGTATTTGGCTGACCAAATCCATTGAACTCGAATCGGATGTGAATGGAACCAAATGCGAGTAGTTTTCCATTGACTGGTTTTCAGTCATAAGAGGATAATGTGGATTAGCAAACTCATTTTGATGAACCAAACTAGAATTTTCAACAAAATTTGGATCCCAACCACAGCTAGAAAGAGGGTCAGATACTGAACCAATTTCTTCAGAATCCATATTCAAAATGATAAATAAACAGGAATTGTCCCAAAAATAAATGGAAGGTACTATTTTAAGTGAAGGCAGAAAAACTGGACTTTGACCAAAAAATAGCTGGTAAATTTCTTAGAGATCAACAAGGCACAAAATAAATCACAGGCAGCTTTAATAGCACTGAGGGACTGAGGGTAGAGGAATTAAATAAAGATAAAAAAAAAAAAAAAAAAAANTAAAAAAAAAAAAAAAAATCTTGCTGCGTGTACAAAGGAAAAGGTGAAAAAAATCCAATTAACCAGGCATAAAATCTATCTGAACACCTTAGGACAAGAAAGTGAATATCTTTTCAGAAAACTAAAGTAGAGAGTCTGTAGATATTGAAGGACATTGGGTGGATAACAATACCTCACCTAATTGGTGATAGGAAAGGAAATTGAGATTCCCATTCTTTCTCTCTCTCTCTTTGGCCAGTAGAAAAATGATAACAAAATAAGTTACACTAAGTTCAAGAATCACATCATACAATAATCTACAGAATGATTAACTTTAATTGAAGAGTCAACTCTAATTCCCAATTGATAGCCAGAAAATGATGTAATTGATAACTCCAAATGCCAGATTTGAGGCATTGACTCAAACGCACCAACCCCACAAGAATTCATACAAACAAAAATATAAATTATAAAACATTCTTGTAATGTGGGCAATAAGCAGCTGATATGTAGAAGCAAATAAGATCAAATTCTACTTGGACTTTTAACAAACAGAATATGGGTAGAGTTTGAGAGAAATACAACTATTTGAGTTTGTCAATACCAAGGGTATCATATTCTACAATCAAAATAAATAAATAAATAAATAAATCACCTACTGGAAAATATGCAGAAACTACTAGGCATCAAGTTTTTCACTTTACAATTATCAAGCAAAAGAAAAGACAATGTGAATTCTTTAGGTGCATGAATGACACCATTTAAGGAGAAATCAAATGTTTAAGAAAATTAGGACAAAGAAAAGCTACCCTTACCTGCCCAAGTTTGCCCCAGGTGACATGTNGCGATGGTTGAAAATAGGATTTTTTTTTCCTCTTTTAATTTTTTTTTTGCTCGAAACGATAGAGAGATCTATATATAAACTCAAGCATGAACAAAGTCCAAATACAAGGAGAAAACCCAAACAACCGAAAAAATAAACTAGGGGACATGCATGAAGTGGTCTAGAGCCTCAAACACTGAAATAAAGAGAAAACTACAATAAGAAACTAAAACCTAACCACGGCCATCAACTGCCTAGTTAGGACCTAGCCTCCAACACAACCAACAGACTAGAAAAAAACGAAAGAAAACTAAATCGAAGAAAAAGCAATCCAATCCTTGTGAGCAGTTGAGATCACCACAAGAACTGGAAGCAGCAGATTTTGAAAAACCCAGAGGTTTCGTGATTTTTAGAGCCTAGAGCAAATAAGTGGAGAGCTGAATTTTGGCCTCAGCAACATCTATGTGTCCAATGGAGCATACCTGTTGCCACCACACTCTGAAGGAGCCAGCTGAGTTGTTAATACCATCCCAGTGTACAGGGGCTAAGCGCATCTCCAATAGCTCAATGTCTGTTTTGAGATGTATGGTGTGGAGAAAGGCAATAAAAATATTTTGTTTCCTATGATTAATCTCAATTGTGGGATAATTTGACACATGTATTATAATAATTGGTTGGTAAAATTTTAAATATAAAATAAATAATACTCCCTCCGTTTTTTATTAATTGTCGTTTGGGTGTTCATTTTTTTTTACTTATTAATTGTCGTTTTGGATAAACACAAACTAAGAGATGTAAAGTTGGGGTTTAACATATGAAAAGTTACACGCACATAACTATAAAATTGAGAAGGAGAGAGAAAATTATTAAGAATATTATTTAAATACTACTAATATTTAAGAGATTTAAGAGATGTAAAATGATAAGATAATTAATTCCTTAAACTACGTAATTTTGTTCTTTTAATCTACAACGACAAATATTTTACAACAAATGGAGTATAATATAAAATGGAAGATGTCTAGAAGTCTTTCTACATCTAGAAAGATTTCTAGAATCATTGAATGTCACATTGGATTTTTGGAGGCTAGGTGGCAATAGAAGAGAGAAATTCATGTACCATTGGAGATGATCTAAGTCCCATAACCTGCTGGCCCTAGGACACGAGATTAGCACATGTTTAATGGTCTCCGGAGCTGCACCACATTGCCTGCAAATTGTGTCAATAGCCAAGCCTCTCTTCTTCACGTTAACAGCTACTAGGAGGGTCTCAGGAAAGCATTTCCATAGGAAGTGTTTAAGTTTTCCAGCAACCTTCAAGTAAAATCTGTCTGAAGAATCAGGTTTAAGGCAATTGATGCTAACTATTGCATTGTTATCAGATTCATCAAAGACCTGTCTTACTAGCCATTCATTCTATCCCAGCCCATTTTCCAAAATCAAGTCTTTCACCCAAACTAAATGATCTCTTGCAATTTCCAAAAGAGTGGGCTTAGGCTTTGAGTGATTTGGAATATAGTTCAAATCAGATGTTCTAGTTGTAGCTCCCTACCTTATCTCAGATCTCAGCCACTTGAAAAATAAAGGAATCATGTCCAACCAACTATTCCACATCCAAGAACCTTTTTGGGCTTTCACAGCATCAATAATTGAGCAGTAAGGGAAGTACATGTTGTTAGAATATCACTTGTGAGTTGTTCCATATTTTTTATATAGGAAAAATGAGCCCAACTTATAAACCTAGTGAACTAGTCCTCCTTCCACTAATTGTTTTGGGGATGGAACTTCACTTGGGATTCATCTGGGCTTTCCCTGTCATAGTGCGCTTCACGTGCGTAGGATCGCACCGTTCTACACTCGTTTCTTACATGGTATCAGAGTCGATTCTACGTAGGACCGTGCGATAACGTACCCATCACCAGGGACGAATTCAAAGAAGGACCATTGTGGGCCTAGGCCCACACTGGAAAAAAAACCCCTATATATTGCCATTAGCCCATATTGACTATTCTTATGTAATAATAATCCTAAACTATGAGCCCATTAAAAAAAGTCTTAATTATGGGTCAATAAAGAAAAAAAAAATGAGCTCATATAAAAAAGTCTCAATTTGACAACAAACTTAACCCAACATAGATTTAATAAATAAGAGAGTCTTGCTTTCTTATTTAACTAAAAAAAAATTAGAATTGATTAACTAACATAAGAGGAGTCTAGGCACAGAACAGAACAAAGGTCACGCAGAGGAAAAAAAAAAGAGAAGAGGGGAAAGAAGAGAAGAGAAAGAGAGAAAAGAGTAAAAAAGTTTATCAATTTTTGGTCCAATTGTTCGAGAAGACGGCTTGCGAGGTAACAAAATCCGTTTATGTTTATTTTGGTGGAGGTAAAAATTATTCTTCTTTATTTTTTAGGTAATGGTAAATTTATTCTTTTTTATGTAGAAATATCAACTTCAATCCCTAATGTGCTTATAGTTTTTTAAAGTGTGATATGTCAAAGTAAAGAATTTCAATTGATTGTGAATTTATAAAATTATTTTTTGTATATCAGATATGGAGAGATATTATCAAAAAAGGTCCCGTCCACAAAGTGCTTGTGAAAATATCCCAAAGGGAGATACTTTGAATCCAAATGGATATGAGAGAAATTCTGGTATCACAGGGCAGAAAGAACCTACGACCGACAGTTTAATGGTGATCGAGGAGTTTGATTCTTCTCAACTTCCATCTGATCCCGGATTGAGAAGGAGAAATTAGTCAAGATGGCTGGGTTTTATCCTCAAGACTTTTCTATATCCGATGTTCTCATTTTTGAGGATCAGTTGCAGAACTATATTGTTGACATGCGCTTCAACAATTTGTTTAAAGAATTGAAAAGACTCAGTGAACTTGCAGAGAAGTTGGTGCAGACGAAGAAGCACAAAGTGTTTCCTTCGGTTTACAAACTTTTAACTTTGGCATTGGTTTTGCCGGTTGCAACAACTAGCGTGGAGAGTATTTTCCGCAATGAATATTATTAAGGATAGGTTGAGAAATCGAATGAGTGACGATTGGTTAAATGATAGACTACTAGTTTATGTAGAAAAGGAAACCTTTTTGAAAATTAGTAATGATGTTATTATCGAGCAATATCAGGCCATGAAAACTCGTAAAGAACGACTATGAAGGTATGTTTTTGTATTTGCATTCTTTGTTATAATATTTTATATTTTTCATTAAGTAATTTGCGCCCCCCTTAATATATTTGCCAGATCCGCCCCTGCACCAGCCCAGTTGGGATTGGGCTTCGTATGAAGGACTCACAAGTGAGGGAGCGTGTTAAAATATACTTATGAGTTGTCTCATATTGTTTATACAGGAAAAATAGGCCCAACTTATAAGCCTAGTGCTACTCCCCCTTCCACCAATTGTTTTGGGATGGAACCTCACTTGGGTTTCATTTCGGCTTTCGATGTCATGGTGCACTTCACGTGCGTGGGGTCGCACCCGTTCTACCCTCGTTTTTTGCAACTGTCTTTCAGAATTCTGATCACAAGAAGATCAGGATTGATAGTTATTCTCTAAAGTTGCTTACAGATGAGTAACTCTTTGAAAAGTTTTATATCATGAAATCCAAGCCTTTCATCTTTGGTAGTGATAATAGGCTCCACTTTCTCCAGTGTATCCCATGTTTTCGATTTTCTCCTTTACTCCACCAGAATTGAGCACAGAGTATAGAGATTTCATTGTAAAGAGTCAAAGGCAACTTGAAACAGGACATAGTGAAAACATGTAGGGATTGTATGACAGCCTTGAGTAGCACTTCTTTTCCGACTGTTGACAAAACTTGGATTTCCAACTGAGAAGTTTCCCTCTGATGGACTGAATAAGGTAAGCAAAGACTTCCTTTTTGGTTCTGCCAATACCTAGTGGTAAACCAAGGTATATTGTGGATTTGTGATAAACAATGCCTTGGAGAGCACCACAGATGGCAGATCAAAGATCCTGGGGTGTGTTACTGCTAAAGAAAATTGTTGACTTCTGAAGATCAACTTTTTGGCCTGAGAAAAGTGTGTATTGCACCAGAATATGCATAAGAGTTTTGCTTGATCCACCCCAGCCTTGCAAAAAAAGAGAGAATCATCTGGAAATAGCAAATGACAAAGAGAAGACATATTTTTGGATAATTTCACACCCTGCAGAAGACCTTTGGCAGCAGAATCAAAGATTAATGAGAGTAATTCAGTCACAATAATAAAAGGCAAAGGGATAGAGGACCCCTTGCCTAATACCCCTGATAGGAGATACAACCCACAAACAGAACCATTCACTTTAATTCAGTAAGATACAAAGGAAATGAAAATCATGATCAGGTGAACAAAGTCTTGGCAAAACCCCATTTAGATCATAATTTTCTTCAAGCAAAGCCACTCAACTCTGTCAAAGGCTTTTATAAGATCCAGTGTAAGTGTCATAAAGCAGTTCTTGCCAGAGGAATGTCTGTTCATGAAGTGAAAGGCCTCTTGTGCAATTATCACATTGTCATTAAGTTGTCTCCCTTTAATTAATGCAGATTGAGAATTACTAATGCAGCAGTTCAGGCAGTCTTTTGGTCTTTGAGCTAGGACTTTGGAGACAATTTTATAGACTACATCGCAGAGACTAATGGGCCTAAAGTGACTTAATGCACACTTGGGAATCAGAGAAAGAATGGTATGATTCAAGTATTTAAGAATGAGACGAGATTGAAAAAATCTTACAAGGGCTGCCATAATGTCAGGTTTGATAAGGTTCCAGAAGTGTTGATAGAAAATAGCACTCTTTCCATCCTCTCTTGGAGCCTTATGAGGAAGGAGACTGAAAAGTGCTGACTTCACCTTTTCTTCCTCAACAGGTGCTGATCAAAAAGTCACTCCCCCAACAGGCTTCAGTAGAAAAGAGATGTGAGTAAAACTCTGAGATGTGAGACTCTATATCTGTTTTGGATGTAAATTATCTGCCTTCAGAGGAGAGAAATCTTGTTATGGCATCTAATCTCCTCCTCTGTTTAATATAAGCATGAAAAAACATGGTGTTGCCATCACCCTCTTTCAGCCATTTATGTCTAGCGTTTTGTTGCCAGAATAACTCTTCATGAATGGAGGCTTTTTCCAGTTCAGCTCTTGTGTTTTACCATTCTATCCAATTGTCACATGAATTGTTAAGTCTCAAGTTATCCAGTTATTTGGAAAGAGAGTCAATCTTGAGTTGATTCTGAGTATGGAAAGAAGAACTCCATAGAAGCAAAGCAATTCTTGTTTGTTTAATTTTCTCCTTGAGCTTGAAGAATGGTGTTCCATGCTGAGGGGTAAGCCAGGCTTGTATCACTACATACTCAAAGCCTTCTTTATTTATGTAGTGGTCCGTTCGTTTATTAGAATTTTTGAATTTTTATATTATTATTTATTTGCTTATATTGAATATTTGTCTTATTTTATTTATTTGACGGCTAAGATATTAATTGCTCGTCTTATTTGTTCTGTTTGATATAAAAAATTGTTATGTGGCTAAAATATATGTGATTATTATATGTTTATATATTACTATGTGTATTAGAATTATTAGGATATAATTGTTTTGGAATTTTAAATTGTTTTGGCGATTTTTGGTTTTATCGGGTAAACCGAATTAAATTTGTTTTAATCAATTTTAGAGCCGTTTTGACCCGAACCTTGAGTACCATTTATTTTGACCCTTTGTTGATCAATTTCGGTTCATTTGGCCCTGGTCAACTCGGCCCGAACCTAAGGAAAAACACGGCGCCCTCATATGCAATTTTTCCTAAATTTTTCTAAGTGTTGTGGGTTCTTTTGATTTTAATTAATGGCCAAAGGACCAAACCCTTTGGACCCTAAGGAGCATGCCCCAGCACTTGCTTGGTACCTAATTTAAGGTAAGTTTGCTAACCTAAGGACTCTAGCATGGACATCTATTTAAACCCTAGTCCCTCACTCATCTCCCTCACTTTCACGCCGCTATGCCTTTCTTTCTCTCCAAGGAAATCATCCCTCTCTCTCTCTCTCTCTCTCATATTCTCTCTGTTCGACGAGAACTTGGAGGAAATTCAGAAAACTCCCTCAAAAACCCATTGCGAGTCCTCGGCTCTTCTTTCACCGTGCACGGCCGACCGACAGTACACGCGAGATGCACCACGTGAGGTTCCCTCACATGATCAGCCTTGGAACGTCGTCCCCAGCCCTCTTTCACGCAAGCTTCGGTTTAGTGGAGTCACCCTTGCACAACATTAGCCACTCGAATGCAAGCCATCACCGCCTAGGCCGCGTGGAACCGCCGTCGAGCCCGCCAAACACGCCGTGTCCAGCCCTTACCCGTTTTCGCGTCTCCCCTTTGGAGTACAGTAATGGGTGGCTTACTCTTGGCTTATATTCGATGTTTTGATATGTATATAGGCTGCCTTGGTGTTTAAATGTGGTTTGGAATTTATGTGTTTAAATATATGTGTTGAATTGTTGTCGTCCTTCCAGTTTATTGTCGAAAACGAAGGACCTGTGTGAAATTCATGGAAATCCTAGAGTTATAGGAACTTTGGAATGTCCTTGGTCTGATGGTGAACACCTTGGGTCGTTTTGAGGTGTATTTTATGAGTTATGAATTCATTAGCTGCAAGACATCATGATGTTCTTTCTCCTTGATTAGATTAGTTTCTTTTCTGTTTTGCTTTAGGAGTCATTTTAGTTTGAAGGGATGTATTCTAGCTAGGCCTAATGGCAGTGGAGAGATGCATTGCTTCTTTTTCGGTTTTTCTGTTTTTTAGTAATCAGTTGTTGAGGTTCTAGGTGCTTTGTGTAGCATCTCTCAGTTTTATTTCAGTTAGTTATCTCTCATGTACTCGAACTCATTTTGGTTGTTATATATAGCTCCCCTATCGTTCTGGCCAAAAAAACATCTCCACAATTATTCTCTCCACCGTCCCAANTACATTCAAACATGCTGCTGGACATTTGAAAATCTATGAAAAATCGAATTCTTTGGAAAATGAAGTGAAATTTTTATATGTGTATTGTCTGATATTGAGGTTTATGAGGTAAAAATATCAGGTTAAAATTCGATTATTATCTAGGGCAAATGACGATTTTAATTTATGGTTTGTTTCTTGTTAAAATCATAAAATCATGTACGTGTTGAAATGAGTTGAAATTTTGAGGTTTTGGTTTTCTCTGGGTGATTATCCTTGTGTCCAAGTTTCATGGAAAAATTTGAACCCTAGCTGTGTGAGCTTATAACTTCAAATTTAACTTGTATTTTGCAAAAATGTGTTCACTAGGTTAAAATGATTTTTAAGGGATAATCTCTCGTGTACTTGTGTGTTTTTGGATCTATTTTGATGTGTCAAAATTTCGTTGAAATCGGTCGAGTCAATCTTAAAAAGGTTCGGTGAGTATATTTTGCACCCTGTCTGCCCCGGGCCACTGCCATTGCCCTGCACCGCGCCCCAGCATCCCAGCGTGCCCAGACCCGTGCCCCAACGCCCCAGCAAGCCGAGGCCCGTGCCAGTTTGCCCCGGAAGCCACCAACCGCGCCATCCAAACCCCGTTTTGATTTTTCCCGACCCGATTGACTTCCCTTTGACCCGTCACCTCATTTTTCGTGTCGACTCCGTTTTACATGATTTTTAATTGGTTCTTTCGAATCTAGTTGTCAAAATCCAAAGGGTTCAAAACTGCACAAAGTTCCACGAATCACTTAGTTGATAATGTTCAGCTAAGTGAATATTTTTGTGAATGACTCTCTAAGTGTCGGAATAGTTTGTTGATTGGACTATCTTGATAAATGAAGGTGTTTGACGAGTTGAGCTCGCACTCCCTACCAGCTTTTCGTGCTTTTCCTCCTGCTGATCAGGTGGGAGTTGATTTAAATACCATGTATGTTAATTTCTATAAATGCTTGGCTTGATGATCTATGTATGCATGTGAACCAGTAGTCTATGATGATCTATCTATGTGTACGGTTACGTCTGCGATTGCTCCTGTCGCGTGTGTCGATGGCTCCCGTCCTTGGGTGGCAGCTTGTTTCCTATCTTTTTTCATGATTGATAGGTTAGGTGTGATCACATGAGCATGGCATTGTTTAGGGAGGGTAGACTAGTCGATTTGCTTACATACTGCGACCATGATTTTAAGTCTTTATATTGATTATACTGCATGGTATGGTAAGCTAAGTTGCTCACCCACACTATTAACCTTCTTTCAGGTTGAGCTGGTGGCCGTGACGAAAGACAAGCGAGACGGGGTCATTATTTGTGTTGAACTGCTATTTACCAGCTTCCGCTTGATTATTATCATTTGATTATCTCATGTTAGACTTGCTTATTTCCCGTTTGGAGACTGAATATGTTGTTTGGGATTTTAAATTCTTGTTCGGGATTTTCGGAATTGGATTGATATTTGGGATTTGGATTATTATTATGACTTTGGAGTTTGGATATATTGATCATGTTGAATTTGATTTGAGTATTTCATATGATTGAATAAATGCTCTTGTTTGGCATGATATAAATATGTTCTGGACTTAAACTGTTTTATGTGAAATTTCGAGTAGCGCCCGTTAAATAAATCTTTAATTTGATTTTTGAAAAAAAAAAATTAACTCTAATTTTTGAAAAAATAAAATGTTAAATGGCGTCTGTTTGTTCCATTTTTGTTGTGTTTTTCCTCGTTATTTTTCCTTTCTTTTTCCCCCATATTAGGTCTTTTAGTTAGTTTTTATCTTGTTTTGTAGTTTATCGCGTGTTTTCCTCTATCTTTGTCTTTCTCGTGTTTTTCGGTCGTTTTTCGGTTTTTCTCGTCTTTGGTGTGTAGGTTGGAAGATTCATGAGGATCAATTTTTCACGATAAATGAGCCGGGTGAACATCATTAAAGAGAGCGTTTCGTTGGCATCACACAGGAGAAAACGGAATTAAATTTCGATACCAGACGAGCTCGAACAGGCCTAAAACGCGAAGTCGCACGAAGCACGTCTTTGGTGTGCTGGTCATAAGCTTTGAGAGAATTGGATTTCAAGAATAATTTGTCCATTCAAGAACCATTGTATAGAGAGGTTCGTTAGTGATGCGTAGGAAAAAACGGAACTCAATTCCGAGTTCGGACGAGCTCAAACGAAGCCGAAGCGCAAAGTCGCGCAGTCCAGTCCTTAGCGGCGCTAAGGCCTAGCGAGCCCATAACAACCTCAGAGCCTGCTGCCCAGAAGACCTTAGCGGCGCTAACCCCTGTGCGACCAGATTTTTTAAAAACCACGATTTTGCTCGATTTTAAGGGGACCTTTCATGGGGACTCGTTCCGAGACCAAAAAAATCCCCCAAAAACCCATTTTTCCCCTTCTTTTACCCTAAAAATACCATCTTGATCTTGTTTTTCAATTGGATTTCTTCATTACTTTCGGATTAATCATGTATTTCATATTCAACTCTCAGTTCCGTTTTAATCGTAAGTTTTCTATTCATTTAATCCATGAATATGATTGCTTTGACTGTTGTGGTTGATGGTGTTTCATTGAATATGAGTGGCTAAACTCAATTGCTAGGGATAGGGGATGATGTTTTGGTTCCATTTGTGATTATTGGTGTTCGTTGATTGTTCAATTCATACGAGTTATTCTTAAATAGGATTTTCGATGATTATGCTTGAATGTTAAGAATTGTTGAAGGGTGACACTTCAATCTCCAATTGATTTTCAATTGAATTTGATTCGTTCTTGCGTGATGTTAATTCTAAATGGACTAGTTGATTAACCATCTTCTAGGATAATTTAATCAGCTCTTAGAACCGAAAAGGGAGGAGCCGATCGATCTAGGCTTGTATAAACTAGGCTTGTTCGTAACTGTATTGCCTAGGTGTTAAACGAATCGTTAATTTGCCGTTCACATTTGTTCTCTTGTTACAAAAAGTTATTGAGGATGAATCTCTGAACGAGTAGGTTATTCGAATCATTTAACCGAACAATCACTTGCCCGTTAACTACAATTCGAACCGAAACAATAATTCCCGATTCCCTAGCTTCTTTATCATTGTTTGTTTCATGGTTTTGAGTTAATTTATGTTTTATGCATTTTCTGTTATTTCCTAGTTGATAGTTCAAACCCTAATTGTGATTAGAGTGTTTAGGATTTATTTTGCTTTCGTGTGTCATCAACACCAATTCTAGATTCCGAACCGGCTTCCTTGCGAGATCGACCCGGGGAACGAATCATTCGATTCGGTACTTGGTAAAAATAAATAATTTGCTACAACAAATTTGGCGCCGTTGCCGGGGAAGGCAAGTAGGATATTTAGTTTTGGTGTTTGATCTTATTTTCTGTGTTTCTCTTTATTTTAGTATTTTTAGTGTTTTTGTTTCTTTTGTGCATATGTGTTTTTCTCTTTTGTTCTTGTTTTTGTTTTTGTCTTCTTTTCTCTTCTTTTTCTTGGCTACGCGTGGTTGTTTGGTTCTGGTGTGCAGGTACAATGAATTTCAATCACGAGTACTCCTCCCTGCACTACCCATCTTGGAACGACGAGCCGGTCTGTTTCCCCGGGTACCATGCCCAACCTTACCCGTATTCTTCCGAGCAGTACTGGAACAATCTTCCGATTGAGCAACCTTCTGAGTCCTATGCATTTAATGATAAGCTCAGCCAGATTATGGACTTCATAGACTTCAAATCAGCTAGTGAAGAGGAGGCCGCATACAATGCCAAACTCAATCTCATCTTAGATCGATTGATGGCCCGAGCGAAACAAGAGGAGGAGATCGAGCTCAGATGTGCCTGATTGAACGAGCAAGTGGAAAGTCTAGCAAGGCGCATCGACTCGATCGAGTCCCAGGCCCACAAGCTCGAGGTTGTGGACCCACATCCCATGCCCGAGCATCTAAATGACCTCCAGGACGACTCCTCAGAGTACAATGCCAAGCTCGACCTCATCCTCGATTGAATGATGGCCCGAGCAAACCAAGAAAAGGAGATTGAGCTCGGATGTGCTCGGCTGAGCACACAAATAGAGAGCCTTACTGTACGTCTCGATTCGATTGAGGCACAAGTCGACAACCCACACCTCATGCTTGATCCTCAGGCTCGAATTCTGCAGCAAATGTGTGAGGCCGACGAGGATGACATACTTCCACGAGCCAGGTACGATGCATTAGAGGAGGAGGTCGATTCACAAGACTCTCCTCCCACCTTCGAGTTGGAGCATCCGCCTCCGAGGCCACTGCACTGCTTTCCGAAGGTGATGGTATTTTCTTCGATTTGCTCCATTGATGCGCTTTTGATTGCCGAGGTTGACGAGGGAGCTCAGTTGGGGAAGGCTCTGTTCCAAACATTGGGGATTGATCGTGAACAGACTCACTACATCAAGAACATAGCCACTCGTGCCCACAGTGCCGGCCTTCTGGCCTTAGAGCCAGCACTGCCACTTCTCGAGAATACAAAGGCGTGGCACGATCGTCACTTTTTTCTAGACCCTGGATGAGTCACCCCAGGTTTCGTCAAGCTAATGACGTAAAACAAGCGCTTCTTGGGAGGCAACCCAAGTGATATTTACCGATTTCTTAGCTAATTTTGTTTATGCATTTTTAGTTTTTATTCTTGAATAATTGGAGTTTTGGGAGTTGTGTGGTTTTTGCTTGTCAGGACCTACCGAGGCTTGGAGCTTGGGCGAAAGGCATGCACTGGACGCTTAGTCTCCTTGAGTCACCCCCGGTTTGCACACCTTTTCTCTTTTTACATTTTTTGAGTGTGTTTCTTTTCCCTGTATTTTCTTTTGAGTTTTGTGTTTTTGTGCTAGCTGCTTGTGTTGGTTCTTTATATGAAATTGCTAGGTCCTTTATTTGACTTCCTGCTTTGTGTTGAAGCAATGAGGACATTGCCTCATTTTAAGTGTGGGGGAGTTATTTGGATTTTTGCATGCTTATATGGTGGACCGGTCTAGTTTTAGGTTTTTGTATTGTTGAGCATGTGGTATTGGTGAATTATAGGATTTGTTGATGAATGTCTGATGAAATTAGGAAGTTTTGATGACGGTTGTGTTGATCATTGCCTCGATATTTGTTTGATTGCTTTGAGTGACATTTATTTACCTTGTGAGGTTTTGATCCTTACTCTTCTTTCTTGTGAGATATTGGTCATATTCTTGCCTTGAGTTTGATTGAAAGGAGCCGATTAGAGTTTAAAATTGCAAAAGTGATTGAGGCGTTTTGTTTTTAGCTCACTTTTGCCTTGTTCTTTGGTCCTTAACATTATTTTCCCTGGTAGCCCGTTTGAGCCTTGAGCCTTTTCTTGTCAGCCATGCATATAATGTATTTTGTTGACTGATTTTATGATGACTGGTGAAAATGGTGTCGTTGTTGAATGAGGTGAATTGGAGTTGGATTTCTATTGCTTGACCTTAAAAAAAAACTTGAGAGATTCACAGGACGAATCGGATGGATTCTGCTCCTCTTACTAGTCGATTCATTTTGATAGGTAATGAGCATTGGGAAACTACTGTAGGAAAGTTGGATGACCTCCAATGTCACACCTACAGAATGTTGTCCTTTAGATTCGATCTTGTTCGGAAAAAGTTACTCTCCAAATAAAAAAAAATATTAAAAGAAAAAAAGAAAAAAAAAAGAAAAGAAATGGGTCAAGTATTGCAATTCGATTAGAGCAATTAGGTGTTGTGTGTGGTGTTTTGGTTGGGGGTAGATGTGTTGTCATGTTTATTTCGGATGAGTGGCGGAGAACTCGAGTAATCTATTTGCTCGAGAATTGTGATTTTTTTTATTTGAGCTTCTTTTCCTTTATATATCCTTACCTTGAACCAAATAGCCTACATTACAACCCTTGAAGTCCTCTTGATTCGCAAGTTTTGAGCTTTGATTATTTTTGAGTAATTTAAACTATTGGCAAGCATATGTTGAAACTTGAATATTGACCAATCTGAGCGACCCAGTCATATATTCATGTAAGAGAATGAGTGAGGCATGTACTAATATTTTTGCGCTTGAGAGTTTGCCATTTCGAGGCCAAGTTTATATTTGAGGTATTTGGTTTCACGGTCGTTGGAATTCGACCTGGTTGAATTGGACATTTTGAAACTCTTCTTGTTTGAAACCATATCCATGCTCGCGTCTTGTTTTGTTTTCTTTTTGTTCGGGACGAACAAAGGTTTAAGTGTGGGGAAGTTGTTTGTTCCATTTTTGTTGTGTTTTTCCTCGTTATTTTTCCTTTCTTTTTCCCCCATATTAGGTCTTTTAGTTAGTTTTTATCTCGTTTTGTAGTTTATCGCGTGTTTTCCTCTATCTTTGTCTTTCTCGTGTTTTTCGGTCGTTTTTCGGCTTTTCTCGTCTTTGGTGTGTAGGTTGGAAGATTCATGAGGATCTATTTTTCACGATAAATGAGCCGGGTGAACATCATTAAAGAGAGCGTTTCGTTGGCATCACACAGGAGAAATCGGAATTAAATTTTGATACCAGACGAGCTCGAACAGGCCCAAAACGCGAAGTCGCACGAAGCACGTCTTTGGTGTGCTGGTCATAAGCTTTGAGCGAAATGGATTTCAAGAATAATTTGGCCATTCAAGCACCATTGTATAGAGGGGTTCGTTAGTGACACGTAGGAAAAAACGGAACTCAATTCCGAGTTCGGACGAGCTCAAACGAAGCCGAAGCGCAAAGTCGCGCAGTCCAGTCCTTAGCGGCGCTAAGGCCTAGCGACCCCTTAATGACCTCAGAGCCTGCTGCCCAGGAGACCTTAGCGGCGCTAAACCCCTGTGCGACCAGATTTTTTATAAACCACGATTCTGCTCGATCTTGAGGGGACCTTTCATGGGGACTCGTTCCGAGACAAAAAAATCCCCCAAAAACCCATTCTTCCCCTTCTCTTACCCTAAGAATACCATCTTGATCTTGTTTTTCACTTGGATTTCTTCATTACTTTTGGATTAATCTTGTATTTCATATTCAACTCTCAGTTCTGTTTTAATCGTAAGTTTTCTATTCATTTAATCCATGAATATGATTGCTTTGACTGTTTTGGTTGATGGTGTTGAATTGAATATGAGTGGCTAAACCCAATTGCTAGGGATAGGGGATGATGTTTTGGTTTCATTTGTGATAATAGTGTTCGTTGATTGTTCAATTCATACGAGTTATTCTTAAATAGGGTTTTCGATGATTATGCTTGAATGTTAAGAATTGTTGAAGGGTGACACTTCAATCTCCAATTGATTTTCAATTGAATTTGATTCGTTCTTGCGTGATGTTGTTAATTCTAAATGGACTAGTTGATTAACCATCTTCTAGGATAATTTAATCAACTCTTAGAACCGAAAGGGGAGGAGCCGATCGATCTAGGCTTGTATAAACTAGGCTTGTTCGTAACTGTATTGCCTAGGTGTTAAACGAATCGTTAATTTTCCGTTCACGTTTGTTCTCTTGTTACGAAAAGTTATTGAGGATGAATCTCTGAACGAGTAGGTTATTCGAATCATTTAACCGAACAATCACTTGCCCGTTAACTACAATTCGAACCGAAACAAATATTCTCGATTCCCTTGCTTCTTTATCATTGTTTGTTTCATGTTTTTGAGTTAATTTATGTTTTATGCATTTTCTGTTATTTCCTAGTTGATAGTTCAAACTCTAATTGTGATTAGAGTGTTTAGGATTTATTTTGCTTTCGTGTGTCATCAACACCAATTCTAGATTCCGAACCGCCTTCCTTGCGAGATCGACCCGGGGAACGAATCATTCGATTCGGTACTCGGTAAAAAAAAATAATTTGCTACAACAGCGTCGATGATTTTCATGTGAGTACTGAAATAAAGATGGCGTACTTGTACCAATCGTGGTAGATGCAGCGTTACTACTCGGGAGTTGTGTCTGTGCCCTGTTAATTCCCAATTTTGTCGGATGATTCCTCTCTAAGTGTCGTTTCAACGATCCGTACCGTCGCCTTTTTTGAAATGGTACTGCTTCTTCTCGTTCGCTGGACAGTATTTGCAAACAGCTAAAAAGTGATTCTCACCTCTTATCGAATTGGCCACCTTCGTGTAATGTTGTTTGAATATGGCAGATGCCGGTCTTCCACGGGCGAAGACAGAGGCCGAGTCCGGGACCTCCGGGTCCGGCTACTGCTGCTGCGTCGGTTGTTGAACCTCCGGCGGGGACTCTCCAAATATATCATCGAAATGGTCGTGATACGGCTGTTGTTGCTCTTGTTGCTCAGGCTGAATTGAGCCAAACATGCGCTCGATCGTCGCCTCATCAATGTCATCGGCGACACCGGGAATATCCACATGTATCGATGGACTCGCAAATTCCGGCAATGGAGGTCTCGACGAAGACGGGCCGGTGCCGATACTTCTACGTTTCTGTCCGAAATTCGAACCACGGCCACCAGGAGAGCTCGACATTTTATAATTTAAAGAATAAAAAATAAATTGGAAAAAAATATATAGAATATGATGAAATAAAAACAAATGGGGAGATGTGGTATTTTTTTTATTTTTGGATTTTTTATTTTTTGTGGACCCGCCGGGTCACGGTCCGTACCAACGGGTCGGGCGGGCGGCAATTTTGGGCCGTTGGATCCCGGCGGCGGCAATTTTGGGCCGTTAGAAACCGTTGCCGGCGGTCGGCCCGTGGCCCGACCCAGCCCGGACCGGACCGCCGGGACCAAATTTTTTTTTTTTAACCTGGACCGAACCGCGGCCCTTATATGGCCGGTTCGGTGCCGGTTTCCGGTCCGGGTCGCGGGCCAGTTCGGTCCGTGGCCATGTTTAATTTGAAGAAAATGAAATTGATTGAATTAAATGAACTACAAAGATCTACTGCATTTTTATATGCTTTCCCATAGGCAAATGTAGGCCATGCTGAATAGTTGTGCTTTTTTAATCCATAATGGACTCAATTGTAAGGTTGTATTTGATTAACTGTGCATACTGGAGCAAACAGAGGACTTAACAGTAATATAATGCTACATAACAATTCAAATAAGAGCATGAATTATTCAATGGTATAACCTTTTTGTTTCCTTCTTGTTTTGAGCATAAATTAGTTATAAGTCAATGATAGCAATATGTTCAGGTTACTTGAAGAATCTAGAGTCTGAATGCTTGTTTTGTTTGCTTCTTCATTCTTATGATTTTGTTTTAATGCTGTGTGATTCCCCATGTTATTTTTTTAGAAATGACCTCCAGAGGTGGCATTGATGTAGGTCTGATGGATAATGGTAGTAGAAAACGTAGAAGAGAGGATGTGGAAAATGATGAAGAAGAGTCAGACATTATTGTTCTTTTGTTGATTTCTCTGGTAGCTGTTTTGGGATCTTGGTACCATAATAAATATTTTATCAAAGAGGTTCCCATGAAAAATGATGTAAGAGCTCAACGGAGGGAAATTTGGATGAGATCCTTATGTCGTGATCCTACATGTTTTAAGCAACTACGACTAAATGTGCACACATTTAACAAATTATGTGATGTATTACAAAATGAGGGTGGACTAGTTGTTTCAAGAAATGTCACAATAAAAGAAATTGTGGCAATATTTCTACATATTCTCGCTCATGATCAAAAAAATAGTACAACAACATCTATATTTGCGCGGTCAGGGGAAACTATAAGTAGGCAGTTTCATACCGTACTTCGTGCGGTGCTAAAAATTGGAAAAATTTATCTCAAGTAACAAAGTGATGGATTATATAATGAGAGGGATGCAAGGAGATGGAGATGGTCTCCGGTAATTATTCAACTTTTATTCTTATCAAATACATGCCTTATAAAAACTACGGTTTAAAACTTATTCATTAAATTGTGTAGAATGCACTGGGGGCCTTGGATGGGACTTTTGTTGACCTCACTGTTCCAGCGAAGGATCGTAGTAGATATAGGAATAAGAAGGGTGGTATAAGTACAAACGTGTTAGGAGTTTGTGATGCTAATTTGAAATTTCTCTATGTGCTACCTGGATGGGAGGGATCCACTTCGGATGCACGAGTGTTGCCTGATGCATTATACAGGACTAACAGTTTAAGACTTCCAAATGGTAGGTTGAAAGTTTATTAGCTAATGCACAGTCTTAAAATATTTAAAGATATTGATGTTTTTTTCCTGTATACTTTTTGGTAGACCAATATTATCTTGTGGACGCTGGTTATACAAATGGTCCTGATTTTCTTGCTCCATATAGAGGGACTCGTTATCATTTGAATGAGTGGAAAGGAAATATTCCCCAGACTTACAAAGAGTTGTACAATCTTCGACATTCTTCAGCAAGAAATGCAATTGAGCGGAGTTTCAGTTTGCTGAAGAAAAGATGGGCTATTCTGCGGGCTGCTAGTTTTTATAGTGTGAAAACTAAAATTAGAATCATCAATGCGTGTTGTGTTTTGCATAATTTTGTGCGTTGTGAGATGTTAATTGATCCTTTGTTGATTGAAGTTGACAGAGAACTAACAAGTCGTTTAGAGTGGAAGATGAATTTAATGTTGAAGAGAATATAAGAGTTGTAAGAACTACACCCGAGTGGACTGCTTTTCGGGATAATCTTGCCCTACAAATGTTTGATGAGTATCAAGCTCGATGAGAATAGTATATTTCCAACATTTTTAGATATTGCAATGCAATTACTTTTTGATACTTAGTTTGCCTTTGGCTCTTTTGGCTCTTTTTATGTGATATAATATAATGTTTAGCTATTTGAGTAAAATTCTTACTATATGCTGTCAACTTATTATTTTCATAATTTTGGCTATAAATGATAATGAAAGTATGAATCACAAGATGAAAAAAGTAACAAAAGCTTCAATGTCAATTAACACAAAAACATCCAAGAGGAGCTTTTCCGACTATGGTGCTTCTACTGATCATGTTGCTGCTGTTGAAGGTAACCTTTCATACCGTATGATACGTTTATACTGATTCAATTGGCGTATTTTTATTTTTTATATGTATTTTTTCAGTTAAGCACAAACAATCATATGTATCTTGGAATAAGGAGATAGACAGTCATTTGGCTTTCATATTAACTGAACAAATGGCTCTTGGACACAAGTGTGATGTTGATACTTGGAAGCCCCAATCTCTGCATGCTGCTGTGACGTACTTAAATGCAAAGTTGCATCTGAATTTGACGAAAGATAACATAAAAAATAGACTGAAAAGCTGGAAGAAGCACTTCAATGTAGTTTCTGACATCCAAACTAATCAAAGTGGTTTTTCTTGGGACGAGGATAAGAAAATGATTGTTGTCACTTCTGATGAATCGAGTTCTTGGGCTACATATGTGGAGGTTAGCCATTTATATTCTGTTATTTTTTTTTATTTTTTTTTTTGTTGTTACAAAAATATAGCATATGGAACAAACAATTGGGTGATTGTTATCTTTTCATGTCTTTGCACTGTGAGCTCTCCTTGATTGTTATCTCATTGATTTTCTATATAGATATGAAAATAACAATTAATGCACATTCGGTAGGCATATTTTATTTATCAATGATTGCTAAGGTGTGAAAGTCGTGTGTTAAACTAGACGCTGGGAATGTTACAGGTGATTGAACCTAAATTATACTTAATCTGTTCTAGAAGGTGTGGGATTGGAGGTGCTTTTGTCGTGTTCCACTAAAGTTTGTGTTTTTGTACATATTATATTTAAAAGCACATCAGACATTCCGTGAATTCCTATGACATTCACATTACTATGAATTATCCTACAATCTTTTGAGTATGTGCTGTTTCAATCTACATTATATTAAAGTGCACATCAACCAGATTATATGTAAGATTATAGGTATGATAGTAATTGTTATATATTATATGTTGTTGATTTTTTGTATGCAGTCACATCCTGATGCAAAAGCGATGCAAAATAAAATGATAGAAAATTGGGATGACATTGTTCTCTTATGTGGAAGAGATAGAGCAACGGGTCAAAATGTTGAAACTTTTCAAGAAGGTAGTGAAGCAATGGATGAAGATGTTGACATTGAAGAAGACTTGGCTCCAAGTTCCGATTTCAGAGCACGAGCAAGGACAACAAGTTCAGCAGATTCGAACTTGGAGAAAAAAACAAAGTTTAAGAAAGATTCACTGGCTGGCTGAAGTGGTAAGTGTTATTGCTACTTCATTTCAAGAGTATCTGGCAAGGAAAAAACAAGAAGAGAAACCAAGTGGCATTGAGATACATGAGGTTGTATCGGTTATACCGGGGATTACTAGTGAAGAAGTGTTCAAAGTTATCCGTAAGCTAATGAATATCGATCTAGAGGAGTTCCAATTGTTGAAAGCCCTTCCAGAAGAAAAAAAACAAGAGTGGATTTATTATCTCATCAATTCTTAGTTGTCTCAGAGTGGATTTATTATCTCATTAATTCTTAGTTGTCTTTGGAGATGTTCATTTGCTAAATAGTGCAAAAGATTGTCTTGCTATTTGTTGGAAACAATGATGTACTGTGTTAAACTTCTGTGATTTGCTTTCGAATGCTTTGTATGGATATTTTATGATTTGCTTTTGGAATGTTTTATGTGAATATTGTCTTGGATATGTCTTCATGATGCAACTTATATCCATGGAGAAATTCTTATTGGCAGGATGTTGTAAATTAGCATGTCTTGATAAGTGATCTTATCTTTCCTTTTCATTATTTGGGTATGGCATTTGTGAGATTCCATTTTAGATGATTTGAGATATAATATCCTGAAAATATGTGCTAATAATGAAGTTTTAGAAAATGATTTATTTTTTTTATGTTATTTTGTAAAAAAAAAAAAAAAAAAATGTTCTTATGGTTTGCCAAACAATGAATTTGAAATTCATGGATTTGAAATGCTTTCCACAAATTCACCTTAATCCAAACAAGGGAATTCAAGGTAATGGATTTGAAATACAATAAATTTGAAATCCTTTGGGATTTGAAATGACTCGATCTAAATGGAGCCTAAGAGTAAATACTTTCCAACTGGATGCATACTCAAAGCTAGAGTTTCACAGAATGCCTCGTGGTTATGGTCGACATGGATGACAGTGAGAGATAGGTACAAAGATTGCTTCAGAATTCAGATTGGGATGGCCTCACCACCAGCCTCTGGAATGACCCATGGGTTAACGCATACGCTTCAGGCAGTCCTCAGAGATAATATAATCACTCTGACATCAAATGGGTATGGGAATTGATGGGAGTTGGAGACAGAAGATGGATTGTGAATTTGATCAAGCAGTTGTTCAATGCAGAAGACAGTACAAACATATTAAAGATCACCACACTTGACCTAAAAAAGGAAAGATAGATGGATCTGGAATGATGAAGCCAAGGGGGATTTCTCAGTTGCCAAAGCTTACTCCAAACTTGTAGAACAGAAAGCTTGATATGGAAGAAGGCAGTAAATCTGCTGGGACTCTTCAGAAAATCAGACATAGGACCTGGAAACTCAAAACCATGGGGAAGTTAAAGCATTTCCTATGGAAGTGCTTTTCAGAAGCCCTTCCAGTTAAAGTTGTGCTTAGAAGAAGAGAATGTTTGTTGATGGTATCTGCCAATCCTGTGGTGAAGATATAGAGACCATTGAGCATATGTTTTTTCATTGCAGAAGAACCAAAGAGGTGTGGAAAGCTACTCTCCAGTTCAATGGGAATTTCCTCAGGATCCTTTGACCAAAGTCAGATCATGGTGGGGTCATGTCTGCTCAGTTAATAATCTAGAAGTTTCTGAAGCTCAGATTGAACTAACCACATAACTATTATGGTGGTTATGGAAAGCGAGAAACCTTTAAATCTTTAGAAAGAATGGATGCCGACTCAGTACATTATCAAGCTTGCAATGGGGAGTTGGCAGGAATATGCTAGGAGGAACTGCAGATAAGCCAATGAGGTTATGGGGAGATGTCTAGGTCCGATTGGTACAGTGGGATCTCTTCATGCCTTTTTGGATTTTTCTTTAGCTTCTTCTGTTTTTGAGTGCTTGTTCTTTTTAGTTATTTATATTATTGTAATAGTATTTATTCTGGTTTGTGGCACCTTGCAGCTTTGGATATCTAAGGAGTATTAAGGGTGACAGTAGTTTTACTGACCTTAGTACGTGCTTAGGGATCATTTTCTCTTAGTTGTTGTAATTATTGGGTTGGTTAGAGCACCTGTATATGATGACTCTCATGTATTAGGGTCAGTTGACTCTTGGATTGTATTGTTGTGCATGTTGTGCTATAAAATCTTCTATCGTTTTGGGAAAAACATGTATTTAATAAATTATTAATTTTCTAATATTTAAGAGTCCAATTTGTAATGTTTGACTTGGACAATAAGTTAAATTAGAACATGGGGATTGTTAGTAAGAACATGATTGTATATCTCCTCTAATATATATTACAACAAGCCCCTCTCTCTTGACTCATACAAAAATAAAGTTCTCAACAACGACGGCTTTATAAAATGGCGAGAGACGCGTGAGAAAGAAACACATCATTAAAGATTACGAGAAAGAGGATCGTAGATCAAGAAAATATGAAATGACTAAAAGTTTGACTCTTGCTAGTTTTATGTGCACTTTAATTTATGCAAAGATCCATATTATATGAATTGATAGAATTACATGTTTAGAGTTTGTTCAATTTCGCATAATAGTTATGAATATGTCCGTTAAACTTCTTACAAGTCAGGCCTGGCCAACCCAATATTAAAAAATTGTCAGGAAAATTTAAACAGACATTTGTAAGTTGGGTTGGACAAAATCCAATAAATAAAAAATAAAAACTTTAAATCTAGTGCTAAGAAACAACATAATTAAATGACCCAATTATAACTTATTAAACAAGTTCATCTTTCAATGACTATGATCACAACTTAAACTTTTAGTACTTAAATCAATTTTTTTTTTTAATGGGCGGCAATCCCGCTGCTGCCGCCAATAGCTCTTGTACGGACTGGCCTTGGTGGGCTTAAAAAGTATCAGCCCAAATTGTCTCTTTTTAAGGGCTGGCAACCCGTGGGTGTAGGCCCACTTTGATGGATATAGTCATAATAGTCATATTCACAGGATATTATAAAAATCACCGAATGAAAACAAATTCAGAAAATAAACATGGCAGGGAGAAAAGGGACCAAACCATCAATGATCAACCATGAATTAAATATTGAGACCTTGTACAAGTTAGTTCTATAGTGGGGAGAAAAGTGCCTCAATGGGGGAACGAACATATGAATACTACCAATCAATGGAAAATTTGGGAACTCATACGGTCCTATCATTTTCATGAGGTAGAGATAAATATAGTCCACTTGTCTAACTGTAATCACTGGAGATGGGATAAGAGAAATGCAATCTAGTTATCCCAAACTAACAAGTCCTAGGGTTCAAATGATAACAGTGAGAAAAGTGTTTAGAGAAAGAAATAATAATAGATTGTAGTCATTAGATCGGATGATCTAATGGCTGGAAACATAAGGCAAAACTATATCATCATTAAGGATAATATGGACATTTACTCACACACCAAATACCCACCACATAAGTGGGCCCCAACCCAATTAAAATTGTGCCCATTCTCCCACACCTCATCTGTCACTCATCTCTCTCTCTCTCTCTCTCTCTCTCTCTCTCTCTCTCTCTCTCTCTCTCTCTCTCTCTCTCTCTCTCTCTCTCTCTCTCTCTCTCTCTCTCTCTCTCTCTCTCTCTCTCTCTCTCTCTCTCTCTCTCTCTCTCTCTCTCTCTCTCTCTCTCTCTCTCTCTCTCTCTCTCTCTCTCTCTCTCTCTCTCTCTCTCTCTCTCTCTCTCTCTCTCTCTCTCTCTCTCTCTCTCTCTCTCTCTCTCTCTCTCTCTCTCTCTCTCTCTCTCTCTCTCTCTCTCTCTCTCTCTCTCTCTCTCTCTCTCTCTCTCTCTCTCTCTCTCTCTCTCTCTCTCTCTCTCTCTCTCTCTCTCTCTCTCTCTCTCTCTCTCTCTCTCTCTCTCTCTCTCTCTCTCTCTCTCTCTCTCTCTCTCTCTCTCTCTCTCTCTCTCTCTCTCTCTCTCTCTCTCTCTCTCTCTCTCTCTCTCTCTCTCTCTCTCTCTCTCTCTCTCTCTCTCTCTCTCTCTCTCTCTCTCTCTCTCTCTCTCTCTCTCTCTCTCTCTCTCTCTCTCCTTCTCTCTCTCTCTCTCTCTCTCACACACACACACACACACACCTCACGGGACACACACAGACCCACACACACGGGTCTATGCACCCCATCCACCGCCGGAACCTCGAGCCGTGAAGATGTACATCCTGCCAGCCGTCGTCCCGTCATAGATTCCGCCGCGCACATCCCTTAGCCACCGCTCGTCGCCTCCGACCGACACCTCACACAAGTGCAACACCTAGCGACTCCCATAGCCACTGCTCGATTCCGCCGCCAACAGTCGCCGCCCACCTTGCCATTGCCATAGCCTCTCTACTCCCTCAATATTTGACAAAGATGATGCGCCGGCGACCATTTCTGCCTTCCTCGCAGCCACATCTGCCAGCTCCGACACCGTCTTTCGTGCTATTCGGATGACGCCATCAGTTGACGCCATAAAAACTGTTAACAGCCCCCAAAAGTCGGATAGCAAGGGTCGAGGAAGAAGAATTGGATTCAGAAATTAGGATGAGTCATTTTTTTGGAAAATTAGACATTTTGAAGGGGCCAATTTGAAAAATTAAGAAATTACAATAAAATACAATTTAGTTCATAGGTTAAATATGGAAATTAATAAAATTCAATAGTTTCTTTTTATATATCAGTTTGAATTATTGATTCTATTGTTTTTTTAATTTAATTTTTGGTTCAAACTATAAATTTTTTTAAAATATGGTTCGATTATTTATTATTACCTTTAAAAATTTAGTTATCTCGGCTCGATGTTGACTTTATTTTTAAAAATAACTGAACCGAATGAACAATTAAAAAATATCATTTTATACATTTTTTATACATATTTATTATATATTTTCAATTAAAAATAATATAAAATTATTAAATAATATTAAATACTACATATATTTTTATAAATATATTAAGAAATTATTTTTATTATTTTGGTCAATTCGGTAAACCAACCGAAGAAACATATTATTTTTTTCTATTGTAGTTTAGATTGCATATAAAAAGAAAAAAATGAATGACAATAAACAAAATGTATCTAAGTGATTATAATATTGCACAGTAAAATAAGACCGATTGCACATTAATGTATTTGCGAATGCACATTAGCATAAAAAGTGTGTGTTTTCACATATATTAGAAGTTTGAGTATTTTAGTTCCGTTTTGACTTAATTTTAAAAATAACTAAATAAATTAAAATAAAGAAAAGTGAAATAACAAAACGGCCAAATTATATAAAAAAATAATATTTTATCTATATATATTATTTGTTTTCAGCAGACAATAATATAAAGTATTAAATAAAAAAGTATGAAAAACTAAATATATTTCTATGGTATATGTAAATTGGTAGTGCAAAAAAAAATAGTACTCTTTCAATAGACTGCACAATAATGTTAGACTAAATGCACATTAGTGTATATGAGAATGTACATTATTGTCTTCAATATTATATATGTTCAACTAAAACTAATATAAAAATTATTAAATAAAAATATTAAAATAAAAAATATAATTTTATATAGAAAAATTATTTCAATATTATTATTATTATTATTATTATTACTATTATTATTATTATTATTATTATTATTATTATTATTATTATTATCATTATTATTATTATTATTATTATT
>BKCP01004428.1:473783-490179 GCA_008636005.1 Striga asiatica | reverse complement strand
GTATATATATATATATATATATATATATATATATATATATAATATTCAGAGGGTATAACGGGGTCTTTTTTAAAAAACAAAAAACTAACGCTGTTAACGGGAAAATTGAAAAAGGGGAGCATGTGCATCGGGTAGTTAAATATAAAAGGGTGTCACGCATTTTTTAAAAAAGAGGGTAGTAACGCGCACATTTCGTATAACGCAGGGGGGTTTGGTGTAATTTTCCCCAATAATATTAGACAGGTTGCACATAAATGACTATTAGATTGCACACTACCGATGGTACCGTCCAAACTAATTTTGTTTATTCAAAAATATATATTCTTACTGATTCTCTATTTTTCTTTCAATTTCAAAAGACGAACTACAATATTGCGGTTCATGTGGTGAACAGTTGGAATCGATTGTAGATCTACCGGAGGTGTTCAATTCCACCAGCGGACCGTGTCAGCCAGAACTTCGACATCTGAAATCGATGGCTACACGCAGAGACGAGATGGGAGACGCGGATGGTATTTGCGACAAAGATTGACGGTGACGTTGGTGTTGGCGGCGGATCGACTAGATGTTGGTGGTGATAATTGTAGACCGTTGTTGTGCGGAGATGATGTGGCTGTGTGGCGGCGGGTATGATCGCAGTTGTGGCAGGCCTGGTGGTGGATGGTGTTTATGGCGGGGCCGGTGGTATTTCGAGTAGGTAACGGGGCTGGTGGCGGTTGGTGGCTGGACTGGTGGTGGTCAGAGCGGCTAGATGTCGGTGGTTGATAAATACAGATGGTGATTGTGCGGCGGAGATGTGGTTGTGCGGCAGCGGGTCTGTTCGCGATTGTTTGATCGAAAAACAAGCTTCTCCATCGGGCTAAAAGATGCTCGAGACCACTCTTGAGAAACGCCCGATCAATCAAGACGAGGAGTGAAACAAGCGACACCGTTTTGAGGATGATACCCGAACAATCACCTCTCTTCCCTCTATGGTGACAGCCACCGACATGGAAAAAACTTCATTTCTCATGTAGGTGCTCCCTACTACTGACCTCAACTGTTGGGGCTATGACCTCAAGGCTCAGAGCGAGAGTATAATCGCTCTGTAGCGCAAGTAAATCTCGATTTCAATTTTATTTTTGTTTTTAATAATTTCGACATGCATCATTTATTTGCTAACCTTTTTTGTTTGTTCCATATATAAAGTCTTACATGTCATGTCCCTTTGATCAACACAGCCTTGTCCGGCTAAGTCGAACCATTCCTGAGCTCGAGCAAGGCATGAAGCTCTTAGCCGATGAGAACTGGAAACTCACCCAAGCACGCCACGAGCTGGACTAACAGCTAAAAAAGGATACCTAGCGATACAAGGATAATCTTATGGCCATGGAGCGCGCGCTCAAGGAAGAGAAGGCTGAACATATAGACGAGGCCACTGAAATAGGTCAATTGCATCGAACGATAGGAAACAAGATCGGGTGATGTTTCCTGCCACAGGTCATGCCCGACTGTTTCCTTAGAAAACCAACCTTGGCCTGAGGTTCTAAACAGATCACCGCGAACAGGTAATCGCTGATAACCTTAGGTCGACCGCCTTCCTGAAGGATAGTGCACCCCAGGCCGTGGAGTATTACCGATTCTGTATGGAGAAGACTAGCTAGCAAATTGCCGATGAGGAGTTCGACGGCGAGCTCGATACTGATGCTATCTGGGATGCCTTGCCTAAGGTGCCTGAGGACTTCCAAGATGATCTGACCTTACCCTTTACCTATCCTTAGTGGTCAAGCACACTCAAACATACTTTTGCTTGCTTTAGCACGCTAAAGAAACATTTCGACTTGCTCGAGGCTGGTGTCCCGCCTGTTCCTATGACCACTGCCTTGAAAGAGTCATCCCGCCGCCGAGCTCTAAAGATCCCGAGGCTTCGACCTCTGGTCAAAATACCAAGCAGCCATCCTCCATCGTTCCAGAGCCAGATGTTCAGGCTGAGACTGGTTATGGGGCCATTGTCGACCAATCTGCTACTGCTGAAGGGACTTCAAATGTGCCATGATCAACCATTGTAATTTTGTTTTGTACTTGTTGTATTGGTCAAACATGCACTTTGATTTCCTATGAATGCCATTTCTATTTTCGCAATCTTTCGTTCGCTTTGTGTTGATTCATTACAAGAATGTGCCAATCAATTTAACTTTGTAAACTTAATATGCGGACATAATTCCACAAAAATATTCCCAGTAACTACCAATATAATCGTTCCACAACTAGGACTTTAATAGATCTCGCCGCAACATAAGACAGTAAAGGATTAAAACGAATTTCCTCTTTGATCGACACTCCACTAAGGTCGTCCACTTTTGAAAATATCAAGCAAGAATTATGCCAAGTTACCTTTTTAATCGTCCCTCCACTGGGGTTGCCTTGTTCAGTTTTCCATAATGAGGTAATCACCGTTTGTTAAAACGATTTATCTACTTGCCACTGAGGTCTTCACAATTCTCTTTTGTGGTCTTCGAGCACTTACCCAACCCAACACTAGGATTGTTCAACACAAGCGACCACCCAAATTGAAAGTATTAATCATGGTGGATTTTTCGTCTTCGAGCACTTGCCCAGCCCAACACTAGGATTGTTCAAAACAAGCGACCACCCAACTCGAAAGTCTTAATCATGGTGAATTTTTGTCTTCGAGCACTTGCCCAACCCAACACTAGGATCGTTCACAACAAGCGACCACTCAGCTCGAAAGTCTAAATCATTGTAGATTTTTGTCTTCAAGAACTTGCCCAACCCAACATAAGGATTGTTCAAAATAAGCGACCACCCATCTCGGAAACCTTAATCATGGTGGATTTGTGTGATCAATCACTTGCCCAACCCAACACTAGGATTGTTCAAAACAAACAAGCACATTGTTCGAAAACCTTCATCATGGTGGATTTTCGTCTTTGAGCACTTGTCCAACTGTTCGCTAATTATTTTCGCTATCCGCAAGTGTACGGAGTAACTATAGGTAGTGGCGAGCAAGGTCGTATTCCACAGAGATTGTAGTTAAATTAATTAAGTACTAAAATAACGACGATTAAATATTATCTAGACTAGTGAATTGAATGATGATTATAAACTAAGAATTAAACTAAAAACTAATTTATCTAAACAAATTAAAATAAAATAAAATACAAAAGGTAGATTCTAGGTTATGCTTTCCACGGAATTAATTCATGAAACGTTTATATTCAAACAAACCTTATTTAATTTTACCAATCGTAGAGATAATCGCTAAATTGATTTCAAACCTTTCTCTCAAACAAGTTAAATCATAGATATTAATTGTTATCTATCTCCTCCCGGTCTCAAGATGAACAACTAACTCCCACAAGTTCCTAGGATTTTCATTCTCTCGCAAGGTCCTATCAACCTCTCGGTCTGTTTATTCTCTTACGTTATAAATCTCCCAATTCTAGCAATCAATTATCTCCTCTCGGTCTCAAATCAATTACAAATATGCATTCATAGTGGCCATCTACTCACACAATAATAATAAGTACAAGAAATTTATAAACGAAAGATAAACCGGAATGAAATAAATAAAAACTAAATCATAAATCAATCCGAGTACTAACAAATCCTAGAATCTAAGATAAATCTAGCCTAGAAACATGATTTCAAAATAATAAAAATAGATATAAAATAGGTCGAAAAATGTGTCTTGGTGTTGTATATATAGTTGAGGTCGAGTCCTAGTCGAAATAGGTCGAAAATACCACAAAAATCGGAAAAACGCGTAAAACGCGTATTGGTCACGCCTAGGGTCACACGACTCATGTCATAGGTCACACGAGTCGTGTGACAATGCTGAGAGCTCATTATACGACCCGTCGGAATGACACGACTCGTGTCGGGCTCACACGACCCGTGTTAGTCTGGAGCTTCAATTTCGTGGCTGTTTTCGTATCCTGGCTTGTTCTACGGAATCTCAGGCGATTTCCAGTGGTTGTAAGTGGCGTACATGTGGTCATAAGACGTCGCTATGGTCGTCCATGGGAGCTCCGTTCAAATTCCGGCCAACTCCTTCTTCTCCGGCGTAAAGCTCCTGGTTCGGCATTACCGGTGGTCTGGACGACTCTTTTAGCTCTTCAGCGGCAGGTGGTAAGGTCTCCCGTCGTCTAGGTGGTCGGACATGGTGAGTTCCGGCTAGCTCTCCCGCAGCCATGGCGTACAGCGACCTGAGCTGGTTTATTCTTCGGAGAGAAAACGGCGCCAAAAAGATGCTCCGACCATCTGGAATGCGTCGGTCGGTCGGAATTCGGGCGGTCTGATGACGACGGCGTTGTGGCGAGGTGATGGTGTGGACGCAGCTCATCAATGGCGGACTGCTGGTGCGTGATCGTGAAATTGGAGAAGAAGAGTTCAATCTCTTTCTGCGAAATGACGGCTATACCCTTCATTTAAATAGCTTTTGGGCCTTTTTATTTGTTCACTTGGGCTGATTTTATGACATGTATTTGGGCCAGTAATGGTTATGGGGCTGCCAACAGTAAGTATTGTACTTGGGTCTGTTCTAATTTACGGCTTGCACTCCCTTTGTGTTCGTTTCATGTCGTTTTCGACTCCAAAAATTAATCTACCCCTGTTTACTGTTAAAACTCAAAATAAAAAACCTTCGTCATAGCTTAATAAAATTAATTAAATATATAATTAATTACACAATAATTAATTAAATAATAACTAATCTTATATCAAACTACGACGAAACGGACACGAAAATCACTATAAAATGCACGTAAATATGACGCATGTCACCAACCCAACACTAGGACTATTCTAAACAAACGACCACCTAGCTCGAAAGCTTTAATCATGGTGGATCTTTGTCTTCGAGTAATTGCCCAACCCAACACTAGGATTGTTCAAAACAAGCGACCACCCAACTCGAAGGCCTTAATCATGGTGGATTTTTTGTCTTCGTGTACTTGCCCAACCCAACACTAGAATTGTTCAAAACATGTGACCACCCAGCTCGAAAGCCTTAATCATGGTGGATTTTAGTCTTCGAGCAGTTGTCCAACTAAACACTAGAATTGTTCAAAAAAAGCTACCACCCAACTCGAAAGCCTTTATCATGCTGGATTTTTGTCTTCGAGCAATTGCCAAACCCAACACTAGGATTGTTCAAAACAAGCAACCACCCTGCCTAAAATTGTTCAAAACAAGCGACCACCCAGCTCGAAAGCCTTAATCATGGCGGATTTTTGTCTTCGATCACTTGCCCAACCCAACACTAAGATTTTTCAAAACAGACGACCACTCAAGTCGAAAGCCTTAATCATGGTGAATTTTCGTCTTTGAGCACTTGCCCAACCCAACACTAGGATTGTTCAAAACAAGTGACCACCCAACTCGAAAACCTTAATCATGGTGGATTTTTTTGTGTTCGAGCACTTGCCCAACCTAACACTAGGATTGTTCAAAACAAGCGACCCACGATGGATTTTTTTGTCTTTGGCCACTTGCCCAACCCAACACTGGGATCTTTCAGAACAAGTGACCATCCAACTCGAAAGCTTAAATCATGGTGAATTTTTGTCTTCGAGCACTTGCCCAACCAGACACTAGAATAGTTCAAAACAATCGATCACCCAGCTCGAAAGCCTTAGTCATGGTGGATTATTTGTCTTCGAGCAATTGCCCAACGCAACACTAGGATTGTTCTCAACAAGTAACCACCCAGCTCGAAAGCCTTACTCATGGTGGATTTTTTTGTCTTCGAGCACCTGCCCACCCAACACTAGGACTGTTCAAAACAAGCTACCATCCAGCTCGAAAGCCTTAAACATGGTGGATTTTTATCTTCGAGCATTTGACCAACCCAACTCTAGGATTATTCGAAACAAGTGACCAGCTAGCTCGAAGCCCTTAATCATGGTGGATTTTTGGTCTTCGATTACTTGCCCAACACTAGGATTGTTCAAAACAAGCGACCAACCAGATCGAAAGCCTTAATCATGGTAGATTTTTGTCTTCGAGCACTTGCCCAACCCAACACTAGGATTGTTCAGAACAAGCGACCACCCAGCTCGAAAGCCTTAATCGTGGTGGATTTTTTTGTCTTCGAGTACTTGCCCAACCTAACAGTAGGATTGTTCAAAAGAAGCGACCACCCAGCTCAAAAACCTTAATCATGGTGGATTTTTTTCTTCGAGCACTTGCCCAATCTAGCACTAGACTTGTTTAAACAAGCGACCACCCTGCTCGGAAGCCTTAATCATGGTGGATTTTTTTCTTCGAGAAAACTCCTCATGGTTACACCTAGATAATAATCTTCTGAGAACCTGGTTTGGAAAAAGATAGCTCATGGAAAAAAATTGAATAAAATGAGCTCGTGACAGTTGAAAGGGTTACACTCCGTTTGACCCGGTTAGTGTCCTTCTAGATAGATCGGGTCAATGAGTACGGTAAACATGCCTAGGAGACTCGGGGACGAACCCAAATTTAAACCTAGTTAATAATGTCCTAATAACTCTCATTTGGAAAAAGTGACCAATGGAAAAAAAAAAACAAAAAACAGAGAAGAATTTTTTTTTATTTTTTTTTTTAAAAAAAGGGAGTTGGCCTTGTTGGTCTCGTGCTTATCATTTCTTACATTTTGAATAGACCTCTTATAGCTTTTTGCACGTGCATTTGGAAAAACAGAGTTTGAATCAGTAAACCACGTGTAGAGTGACTTGGAAAGATTTTTTGTTTTGTATAAATTCATTTTGTAAGGACCGTGTTTTCAAATTTAAGTTTAATCTTATGGATAACTGAGAGTAGAAGAGAGTTTCATTTAGCATGATCATTATCTATGAACCTTTCGATCTTTCTTCACGAGCAACTTGTAGTTTTGTTTGCTTGAGGACAAACAAAGAGTTAAGTATGGGGGAATTATTTATTGCGTTTTTGTGGTATTTTTCGTGTGTTATTCCTGCCTTAGTCGTGTCTTCTAGGTTCGTTTTAGAGTTTGACCGGTCCATTTTATCGTGTTTCGTGTATTTTTGCGTTCGTGATGTGTTTTCGTTTTTTGTCTCATTTTTTGTCTCTTTTGGTGTCGATTAGGTCCACGTTGCAAAGTTTAGGAAGACGAATCATCCCGAGACATTGTCGAGCCATTCCGATAATATTCTGAGACGTCCCGATCCATTTCTGGGTCAAAGCCTATGCAGCACGCAGCACGCCCGCGCCCGCATGCCACATGCTGGCACGCCTGCGCTCGTGCGCTGCCAGCAGTTCGCGCCAGTGAAAAAAACTCGCTCAAGTCGCAAGTGTTTTCCAGCTAGCACTCGTGACGCGACTCCCCTTCTGCGACCTCGCGAGTCCCCTCCTACGAGACCCGTCCATGAGCAGGCGCGCACTTACTGCGAGCTATGACTCACAAGCGCGCGAGTCTAAGTGTCGAGAAGACCCATGCCAGTGCTATACTCACTGCGAAGTGCGATCCGCGAGCTAGTGCCCTTGACGACCTAGCACTCGCTGCGAGCGGTAGTTCGTGGCCCAGCGAGTTCAAATCCGAGGCCAACCCATGCACACTAAATACTGATTGCGAAACTGACTTCGAGATCCAACTAATTGCAGAATTCATTAAATGTGTGTGTGAAACGTGTGTGTTTTGTTGGGTAAGAATAAATACATTTGCTCCCTTTGTGTGAGAACACCTAGACTTCATTTATTTGATTTTTCCTTTTTATTATTTTCTCTCTAGACAAAACTTTGGAGGTTCTACCCGTAATTTTCTGGATACTTTTTTGGTTATGCTCGTTTTTAGTAAAGCTTCAATCTTTTCACGTCTATTTCGCTTGAGAGCGCACAGGGAAGTAAGTACCTTGTTTTAGTACTTATTATCTTGTTTGTTGTTTTGCTTACTTAGTGTTAAGAAGTAAAAGTAGTTCTTGCCGGAATGTGCGTGTTGAGTTTGTTTCTAGTTAAAGTTTTGACCTTTTCATATTTATTGCGCTCGGGAATGCATAGGGAAGTAAGGACCTAGACTTAGGACTTATTATCTCGTTTATTGCTTTATTTTCGCTTACTTAGGTTTAAGAGGTAAAATTAGTTTCTCATTCATAATTTTTTTGTTGAGCTCGGTTCTAGGTAAAAGTTCTAAATTTTGTTTTATCTTGCTTATCAAGTGTGATTGGTTGATTAAAGTTTGAATCTTTTGAGAGAAAAATCGGGACTTTGGTCAACGGTCAGTTATTTCGAAATCATTTGTTCGGCTTTAGTTCTAATTGCATGAGATATGACTTGTTTTTCTTTGTTTGAGTCTTATTTCGGGTTTGAACACTCCGTTGCAAGTGAAGTCTGGAATATTCTCCCAAAACTCTCACCTTTCATTAATTGCTCTCATTGCTTAGCTTAATTTAGTGCAAAAATCAATCTCCCAATCGTGCTTAGTATGTTTAGGACTTTATTTTTCATTTTTGTAATATTGACAACTAATGTGTGAACGAAGCTCCGAATCACCTTCTTTGAGAGACGACCCGAGGAGGATCTTTTGATCATACTCGGCTAAAAACAACTAAACAACGACTCGTGTGGCTTATGGTCACACAAAGTGACCTTTTATGCACCTCATCTTCTCCAGCGCTGTTTCTCATCCCGAATGCATTTTTGAAGCTTTTCCGGACATATTTTCTACAAAAACTAACAACAAAGAATACGTCTATCATAGATTAATAATTAAAATAGATCGGTGCATAATCCAACAATAAACACGACCAAATATATCAATCTATCACTCAAAATACATGTACTATGGCGCATGCCATACTAAAATATAGAATCCTTCGATAAACAATACTTTAGTTTGAAACTCTAATGAATTTAAAAAAAAAAAAGGTTATGAGTCTCTGCGGAAATTGATGAGAAGATCTCTGAGAAAATTTAGGAAAAATGTAATGACACGTTGTGGGCTCTTTACGGGTGTAGGAAGACATCTCTAGGAGGTTTATGGACCAAAATCCACATTTTTTGATGTGCCCCACTAGGATGACAGCTCCCTAGCTGATCAAACCTGTAACATGCTTTCGCGCCAACAACTGAGCAGGAATCGCGTCCGCAACATATCTAGCGCTTGTAGACTGTTTGTAGTATTTTTGGGTAAGTGGTAACCGAGCTACCCGGACTCGGGTCGTTCTCAAAGAAATGTTATTCGGAGCTTCGTTCACTACCTAGTCGTCAAAGTCACATAACCAAAAAGAAGGTCCTAGACATTCTACTCGCTTGATGAGATTTGATTGCACGAAATTGAACTAATAATCTAAGAGCAAATAATGAAAAATGCAAGAATCGAAAGAAAGGTCAAAGCATTGGTTGTACGGAATCTCCATAACTCAAGAAAAGAAAATAAAACAAGAGAAAACATGCCATCATAGTGATCCTAGGTAATCTAACACGAGCTTTCTACACTAGATCATCACGCTTTGAACAAAGTCGAGATCTCTGGACAAGATAAGCACATATAGATTCCTAACACACGTAAGCAAGCAATAAAAATAAAGAAAACTCTAGAAACGAGCATACACACAATTCGACAATCAAACTCGAAGTAGAAGGGCCTAAGCTAGGTACCTACTGTTTGTCTCATTTTTTATGCGTTTTTCCTAGTTATTTTTCCTTTCTTTTTCCCCCATATTAGGTCTTTTAGTTAGTTTTTATCTCGTTTTGTAGTGTATCGCGTGTTTTCCTCTATCTTGGTTTTTCATGTGTTTTTCGTATGTTTTTCTGGTTTTTCTTTGTTTATGGTGTGTAGGTCAGAAGCCCGGGAGGACCATATTTCAGGCAAAAATTAGTCGGGCAAGCTTAACTAAATAGAGGAGTTCGTTCGGAACACACAGAAAAAAACGAAACTCAATTCCGAGTTCGGACAAGCCCAAATGAGCCCGAGACGTGAAGAAGTGCGAGCTGCCCAAATCCCGCGCGCGCCCCGCGCCGCGACACCAGCCCTCGCCCACAGCCCTCGTGCCGCGAAGCACTCTCGCGCCGCCGCACAGCCCTGTCGCGCCGTGTCACTTCTTCTCGCGCCGTGGCACTCTCTTCCCTATATAAATACATGGGACTCGATCGAGCAAAATTCTCTCCCCTTCTGGGAGATGAACCCTAGCCCGAAAAATACACGAGACTCCTTTTCTCTTCCCCTCGTCTTCTTCTTTATTTTTCTTCTTCTTTTCATCTTTCTCTTCCATTTTTCTTCTTCTTCTTTTTAGTATTTAAGAATTAAGATTGTATTCCGGATTCAACAACTGGAATTTGGATTTATTATAAGTTTTTCTCTCTTTATTAATTCATGAATAATGGTTAATTTGAAAGTAATGATTATGTGTATTGAATTCGTTATACGTAGCTAATTCTGATTGCTAGGGATAGGGGATGATTATTCTTGTTTGAATCGTACTTGTTGGGCTTGATTCGTTTGTGCTTATGTGAGTTAAATAAATTCGGAATTGATATATTCTTGCTTGATTGATTGATATTATCGAAGAGTGACACTTCGATATTGCAATTGAAAACAATTGAATGTTACTTTGTCGAGTTAGGGTTTGTTGATTTTATATGATTAGTTGATTAAACACCTTCTAATTGAATAAGCAACTTTTAGAACCGAAAGGGGAGAAGTCGTAGACCTAGGCTCGCATGAGGTAGATGATTTCGTAATTGAATAGTTTATAGGTTTTGGATTGAAATACGTGTTTGTCAATGACCTGTCCCTTGTTACGAAAAGTTATTGAGATTGGATAACTGACTTGTATTGTATGCTCGAGCTTGTTCGTCTATGTTCAATCCCTTGTTACGAAGAGTTATTGGGAGCGAACCACTAGATGTTTAAGCGAGAGTGTCAATCTAGAATAGAATGATTAATGTCCCAGTGTGCAAATAGAACTTGAATTAATTGTCCCCGACTCCCTAGCTTCTTCATCTTTATTCGTTTATATTCTTAGGTAGATTATTGTTTTATTTTATTTCTTAGTTAATAATTTATTCAATCCCTTTATCTGGTTAGAGTGTTTAGGATTTATTTTCTTTTTGTGTATTATCGATACCAAAGCTGAATTCTGAACTGCCTTCCTCGAGAGATCGACTCGAGAAAATAATCCTTGATTCGATACTCGGTAAAACAAAAATAATTTCTGTTACAACACCTACTCTCCTATCGCATGCTTGAACGAAAATAGTGAATAAAGCTCGAAACTTGAATAAAAATAAACTTGCCGGAATTTCGCCGGAAAATTGAGTCATGGACCTCCCAACGAGACAGAAGAGAGAAAATAGAGAGGATTTCCCAACTTAAAAGTTGGAAAATGAGGGTGGTGTCCAAAAATACAAAGCACAATTTCTATTTATAGCTACACCTCAAACACACACTAAAAACACGCACATTTAAATAAACACTCTCGAGGTCGCGGAAAGCATGTGGCACGGGCTCGGCGCGAGGTGGCACGAGGCAGAGGCAACACTCTCGATGCCGCGGAGGTTCGCGAGTGCGGACGATCAATTGAAGACACTCCCGACGTCGCCAGCATATCCGCGAGGCGCGGGCGTAGGACTATGGTGCTCTCGTGGTCGCGGGACACCTCGCGTGCTCGCGAGTGGCTCTGGGTCACTGGCACCGCGCGTCCGCGAGGCGCCGGAAGCGGCGCGAGGTCGCGGGAGAGGCCTACTTTGGAATTTGATCAACAAGGCTCGAAATACTCGGAATGGAGATGGTTCGTACAAATTGGCTCGAAACTTCTCGGCAATGACTCGAAATTCATTGAAAAGGCTCGTCTCTTGGTACTCGGTTCGACTCCTCTCATCATCCTCGGAATAATCTTGAAAATACACCCAAGAGCACGGAAAAGTACGCCAAAAATATAAAATAAAAAGAAAGACATGAAAACACACAAAACACGATAAAATGGACCGGTCAACACTAAAACGATCCTAACAAGGCTAAACTAAAGCACATAAAATACACGAAAATAAGCACAAAAACACAATAAACATAGACATCTTTGGTCGAAACAGTCACAACACCTACAACACCTACAGGCGCCCAACAATGCACGTTCACCCGAACTTGTTCGTTTCTGCTTCAACCCACTTTTGAGCTACTTAGATTCAATTTTGTACTATAAAAACTCATGTTTTCCATGTCCAAATTTCTCATTCACCTTAAAATTAATTAAGGATTTTTTTAAATCTTTCATTTACAAAATTTAATGTAAAATCTTTACAAAAACAAATTTTTATAAACAGTTCTTAATTAATCTTTTGAATGTTTAACTAGTGATTTAATCTTTTTCTCTTTTATGGACAACCAAACATTTGTTTAATGGAGTCCAAACATAAAATGAAAAAAAGTTTCACGCCGATAGTATCTTACTATAGTATGTAGTCATAGTATAATATTCTACTATGAGACCAGCATAAATATTAAATGTAACTAATCGCTTAAATAGTAACTTGATTAATGCTTCTTATTATTAAACCATACTATGCAGCTCTCGTGCATTGGCATTATTCACAGATTCCGTTCCACAGTAACTTTTAATTAATTTCTACAAATCCAACTGTATAAACATATATGTAATCATTAATCTTGACTAATCTTAAAGGGTGGAAGCATATATTTGAATCACGTTAAATAACTTTTACATGTGATTGACGTATCTTTGTGCTTTTCAACATTTCCTGTGTGAGGCTGTGCTATCTTTTTGACCATCAGTACTCAATAGGGTCACATCTAACATGGTACTATAGTGAGTTGCCTTTTAAATAAGTAGTATAATAAAAATTAATAAAAAAAAAAAAANCTTAAAAAAAAAAAAAAACAAAAACAAAATAATGGGTCTACCTCTTTTTGAAATATCCACCGAATTCTTAGACAATTTTCCAAATTTTTTCTTCTTTGTTGAAGCATTTAGTCCTTCTATCAGATTTTCACAGATCAATTTGATCCGATAGGAGAGACTATAGAATCATTACTTTAACGACCGTGGTAAATATTAAAAGTTACTTTAAAATGTTTATTTTATTTTTTTTTCCATAATACCTATAACTAAATATCTTATGATCGATCATATTATTCTGTTGTCACTATCCAATCAAGATCCTCTATCTATTAGCATCACATATTATTCCTACACTACAATCTAAAAGTAACGTTATCACGTACGTAGGACATGCTAATACTTGTTAAAATATATGATATAATGGATAATACCTAAATCAATTGATTTAGGCCGCATGGGTGGAAAAGATTAAACAATGCTGAAATATTATTGAACGTAGAAAATTCTGGTGGGCATTATGAATTTATGACCATGCAGTTAATTAATTAATGAGCTAATTTAGAGGTAAGAAAAAGAACAATAGCATCATGATTAAGATCAGTCGAATATCAAAAAAAAATGTGACCAGAACCACTTGGCTTTAATTTTTTTCCGAATTAAAATTGAAAACAAAATACCAACTCTACATCAATAATTCAATATCAATTGGCTCATTGCGCGTAGAATATAAATAGATTCTACACCTAAAACCAGAGATGGAGTTACTAATTAATTGCCCTTTAAATTCCATGTGAGACATATGACTTATAATTAATGCAAAGACTATATTTTCCTATGTAAGCTTCATCAGGTCCAATAGAGATTTGGTCACATTTAATTGTGGCAGAAATACCCATCAATATATTTTCCGATTTGTGGTTTTGTTGGATCTCTTTGCTTGTGGATGTGGATCGTGTGCGGTCCCGGGTGGTTAGGCATCGAGTTGATTAGGTGTAGGGGAGGTTCTAGTTTATTTGTACATTAGGTGTGTGTTTTTTATTTATGTTTTTGTGTGTTAGTCCAGCTTGTCTGGTTTATCTCCTTTATGGAGTTTAGTTTCCCTTTGTGGAATTTCGTTTTGGGTTGCGGTTGCCTCCTTGTTGGAGTTGTACCTCTTGAATTCCTCCGGATGTTCAAGAGGGTAAGTCCAGTTATCTGGTTCTTTGGTGTCAGTTGACATCGCCTCTGTACTCTTTTTGAGTTTTCTAGTAATATATTTGTTTGTCGTTTGAAAAAAAAAAATGTATCTACCAACCAAATTTCAAGAATGCGTGATGTATGGGAAAAGGATTTCATGTTTTAAAATTATCACTACAGAAAAGATTATCACATTTCAAAGGAAAATCTAATATAGTAATACACTACAAGAGAATGATGAAATTACAACGGAAATATATTTCAATAAAATTCCAATGGCAATTCTAATGGATATTTCAATGCTATTATTTCCGTTGGAATTATTCCAATGGAAATTCCAACAAAAATATTCTGTTGGATTTTCACGATTCCAGTAGATTTTCCAACGGTGATGAAAATAAAAATTCCAACGAAAATTTCATATTCCAACAGAAATTCCTACGGTTAAAAGCCGTTGGAATCATCAAATTTCATTTAAAATTCCAATAAAAAATACATTCCAACGGATCATTTTCGTTGGATTTCTGTTGGAATAACTCCAACGGAAGCTATACAATTGGAATATCCGTTGAAATTTGGAATATATTACCATAGAATTTTCCGTTGGAATATAACAATTTTTTTGTAGAGATATCTAATAAAAAGTTCAATGAATATTCCAATGATATAATTTCCATTAGAATTCTAACAAAAATATTGTGTTACAATGAATTTTCTATTGGAACTTAGTTGGTTAAGATGATTTCAACAGCCATTTTTCCTACCGTTTATTACTGTAAGAGTTTTCGTTGAAATATGCAATTTATGTTGAAATTTCAATTTTCATCGATTTTTCAAATGTAAGCAAATCTATCGTTGTTATCGTTAAAATCCAACTGAAATTTTAATGAAAAACTCATTTAACGTAATATTTTCGTTGGAATTCTATTCAAATATATTTTCGTTAGAACTCCGTTGTTCATTTTCATATAGCGAATGTTTCCATCCATTTTTCATTACGTTATATAATAGACACGTCTATAATCGTGATGTCACGCGTGTTCATCATCCAATGGAATGAAATAAGAATTGACACATTATTATGGAACAAAAATATCCCATCCCTCGTGTACGACATGCTAATCACATACCATATGTGAAGTACATAAAAATCGTGGTGCCATGTGGGAAGGAGAGGGGGAGTGTTATTTTTGCGACCTGAATTGTCAATTTTGCAAAGTACGATCAATGTACAACAACACATTAATTTGCATCAGACATAGTTTAAGTTTAGTATGAACTTTAATACAATATTTTAAATATCGTACCGTACTGGTTGGTATTACCAGATACCGGTAGTCTGGCCGATACCGTTGCCCTCTAACTACAATTTTGTCAAAATTCCAGTTTATACCGATTTCATACTGAAAAATACCAGTTTTACCGGTAAATAAAAGCCAAGATACCAGTTTGTACCAATTTTTTAAAAAAATAATAATTTTAAAATATATTAATTAATTTATTTATATAAATTGAAACTTCTACTCTTAGTTTTAATAATATGTTTGCGCTGTTATTAGACATTAATTAATTTTAGTATTCATTAAAGCTAGTTTTTTAAATTATCTATATTATAATAAATAACTTAATTTAATATTTATCAAAATTGGTAACATAGACGGTGAAATTTGTTGAACCGATAAAATTGGTTGAAGCGGTTGAACTGCATACCGTGGACTCGGCCGATAAAAATTATTGGTAAGATATTTAAAACATTGCTTTAAAATATCTCTTAAGAGTTTAGTTTAACTAATTCAATTTAGTTATATAAAACCTTTTACATTGGACAAAATACACCTTTTACATTAATTGCAGCTACAACATCAATCGATATAAGATTTATAAACAATATATATGATATATATGACATCAGAATTATTAATGCATCAATTTTTATATGTATCCATAAGGAGTCATCCAATGGGTCTATAAAATTTATTTCTACAAATAAATCATGTATTAAGCAAGCTATTAGAATGTAAATTAATTTTTCAATATATCCAACTAAAAATCAATAAGGTTTGATTTATTAAGTTAGCAACTCAAGTTTAATCAACAAGCTTATGTAATGATTGATCTGGAGCAGAGTATCGATATGAAGGATTTGATTCCCAACCGCACGACTAAACTAATATGATCCACTAGTAGCACTTCTCAAATTGACCACATAATTGAATTATTATAATTTACAATTTCACCCTACTTAAGACTTTAAGCACAAAATGCTCCACAAAATAGGAGACAAAATAAAACTATCACTACCCCACAAATCCAAAGGCATGCCATTGAAAACTCTAAATTAAAATTAGTAACGATAAGAAAAAATAAAGAATCTCCTTTTACCCCCTTTTGAATTATGGGCGGGAATATCTGTCACCTTCTAAGAAAGCTCAGAT
>BKCP01004428.1:453880-469069 GCA_008636005.1 Striga asiatica | reverse complement strand
CTTAATTTTTTAAAAATAACTGAACCAACCGAACTATATAAAAAATATTTTTTTTATATTTCTTATATAAAATAATATTTTTTTAGCCAAAAAAAGATATATAAAAAGTTAAAAATATTAAAATATTAACCATGTTTTTATTGATGGGGCCGGTAAAGATGTTATTATGTACAAGTTACGAAGTTGAATAATCAACAACAAACCTTTGTGCAACGGAACTAGAGGTTTAAAGTCGAATACATACGGCTTAAAATTCGAAGAATCTGAGACGTTGTAGGTTTTCGTTAATGGAGATCGGTTGATTTTTCACTTGCCAGAAATCACCTCGTTCGGACGTCTCGAGGTTGGCGGGAAACATAACGCGATTTCAGAGGGTCTCGCGGATGTCGGGTCGCAGTCACCGGGAGGAGCTCGCGAGAACTTTGTGGGTTGCAGGTGGACGGGACGGGTCGCTGCTGCGTGCGGGCTGTGTGTGGAGGTCATCGGCACTACGTCTCGGATGATCGCTGTTGCGGACTTGTCACACGCGATGGCTCGTCGGGGATGCTTGGTCGTATGCGGTGGTGTGCAGATGATCTCCAAGGTCTCGCGTACCTCGGGGACTTTTGCTCCTGACACCTTTCTGATTGTCTCGGTGGAGCAACAAGTCTCAGAGATAAAGCTCGCTTGGGACTAGGGTCGTCTAAACTCGCATGTACGCGTGTGGTTATTAGTGTTCAATCCCAAGAGTTTAATGGTGTATTTATAGGGCTATAGCAGGGAGCCTAAAGAGATGATGATATGGGCTTCTTAAGTACTGAGCCTAATTGTGGGCCAAGACAACTCTGCTCAATAACTTAAATAATGTTTCGGTCCACCAACAAAACATCATTGCACTCCCTTATCATCTCTGAATTATATTCGAGACTTCAATAATAATTACCCGAATTATCTCATCAGGTTTAAGATATAATATCTATCAATTAATTCGATTGCTGGCAATCAAGAATTAATCGACATCTTGAAACGAAGCAAGTACCATTCAAATCGGCTGTATTATTATGTCGGAACTTAATCCTTCTGCAGAGTTTAACTTATAATCATTAATGAGCTCACTCCGGGGACATAATCAAACTAACGTATATGGAAACCATAAATATTCTAACAGAACATCATACACGCAACACTATTACCCAAAACATGAAGACCATTAACCCAAAAGAATGGATCTTGCTTTTGGTGAATCAAAGTAATAGCTACCTATATCTTACGGGTTAAGAGAACGCAGTAATTAACCAAGGTCTAGTTCGTTTACGACGATCAGTATATATATAAAGAACTGCTCCTTTGTGGGATTCTGTTCAATACATAAAATGTACTAATGCAATACTCAGCCAAGATCAACTGTACGGTTGACACTACAACCGTTCTAATGATTTGTTCATTTCCATCTAGGTTGTGAACTAATCATTCTTGTTTCGCAAGTAACCGATAAAATGATCTTATGTCCATCTGTGATGAACCATTTTATCTAAGTCCAAAACAACAAAACATCGAACTTGTTTAATCAAACACGATTCTCAGTTTAAAATTTTGCCTTCTATAAACACGACGCGCAAGTTAACATGTCGGAAGAAAGCTTTACATTTATATAAAATGAGACATAACTTATATCCATAGAAATTACCTATACAAAACACTGTATAAGTTTCTCATTATTTTAGGCTAAATTTGGATTGGAGGATTTACTGAGGGATTTATAATTTATGCTAGATGTTTTTTAAAATTCATGCTAGATGTTTTTTAGTCAATATTTTGAAGGATTTTAAATGACTCCTCAAACCTAGTTATTTGAAATCCACTATTTATCACCGTTGACGACCACGCCGTTCGCGATCATTTAGGTTCATCAACACCGCGAGTCAACACCATCAGTGCGAGCTAGACAATTGATTTGTAATATTTTCAATACATCCATTCAAGGAGTGTGCAAGTAAAAAAAAATTATATTTCAAAAATTTTGAAATCAAGAGATTTCAAAACCTTCAAAACAAACGAAGCCTTAAATTAACTAGTAATCGAAGCATGTACAGATCTCCCATTATAAGTTGTATATACAGATATTATATACATGAATCACCATAAAAAAGTATAAAGAAGCATAAAATATAATAAATAATGTAATTTTTACAACTTTAAGAAATCCAAACTAATTAGTTAGTTCAAAAATTATTATTATTATTATTATTATTATTATTATTATTATTATTATTATTATTATTATTGCGGTAATTATTTATGCAATTTAAAGGATTTGCTAGCTATTCCATTAAACAATTAAGAGGCATAAATTTTATTTATTATATAGACTAATGATATATATGCTACACCTACACATAGGGAGCGTAAGCAAAGTCAAAACTCAAAAGAAAGAAATTAAAATGGAGATATATATGCAGCTCAACCCCGCAGAAAACAACAAAAGAGAAAATAAATAAAGAAATGCACGCCGCAGGAAATACTTTCAACCTGCAAAAAAACAAATGATTTTTAGTTCATTAACCTAGCTGTATTCCTTTAATTCCCAATTTGATTGTATAAAATAACCTATTAATTATGTATATATATCATAGTTTTGCAAACACACCACATGAATATGGCAACATTCCAATAGTATGTAGATTCTTATATATGGTTATATTACACACAAAAAAAAAATTATTATTGGAAAATCCAGTAATTATTTGAGCGTTGTAAAGAAATCCAACAAAGAGCCAAATAAAAGATTGTGGAATTGAATATATTTAGAATTTGGCCAACAGCAAATCTCCAAACGAGATTCTTAAAAAGTATTTCATATGAAAGATTGGTGTTTGAATATTGGATGAAATATTTTTGTTTTACTCTCCATTAGAGTTGCTATAAAGTTGGAAATCATAAAATTTTGATTTGTGAAAATTAGTATTTGAATAGCATTTTCAGTTAGAAATCAATCATTCCTCATGGTACGTAGTTATACAATATTCCTGCTAGTAGATCATCAGTTTTAAAGTAGTAACTGTAATTTCAAGCACTACAGATAGTTAGTACAGAAAAGAATAATTATACTTTAATAATTAATGTACTCTAATTATGTTTATTATGTCAAAAATTATTGTATGTGTGTGTCCATGGGCATGATTATAATTAGCAAAGTTTAGACAAAAGTAATCACAAGAAAAAATATAAAATGTGCCACAATTTAACAAGGTATAAAATTATAATGTGCCACAATTTTTAGGACATTGTCTGAACTCTCAAGACATGATGCTGATACAAAATAGTACTACTTCTGGCGCATGTATGTTTTTATTTGACTTCACAGGCAGGCCAGCTAGCGAGTGTGTGACGTGTACCGGTGTACGTCTTTTGTAAAGAGAAAATATTTCAAATAAATCAATAGCCAAAATATAAAGTCAGAAATGTTAGTAAATAGTTATAGCACTTGTGTAAAACCCAAACAAGATATGCTTTTACATTTTTTTCTCCATATATACTAGTAAAGTTCACGTGCCATATATGTGATACTTAATTTATTTTTTAATGTGTTTTTAAATTATATTTTATTTTTTATATTTTTATAGTCTATTCAACTTTTTTCATTAATATTTTCAATAAATCAATCTAATTATGTACATTACATACTTGACTGTGTCAAATTTATTGAAAGTTGAAATACAATTTTAAAAATAATAATATTTAAAAGTAATAGTGAAAAAGATTGCATGAAAATATTAGTTGACAAATCTTGATTATCTAAGATAATCTTGTTTATTCAAAATTATGTTGGTTTGGAGAAGATTAAAATATATTCCATTAATACTAAATTGAATCTTTTATAAGAATGATTTCATGTGATAGTTCACATGTTGTCTTATCTTGTTGACATAGATCATTCTATGTCATTATTTTTATTGATTAAATAGAACAGTTATAATGCAATTGATATATATTAGTGATATGGGATACCCGAAAGCTCAAACCCAGCTAACATGCCATTCAGGTCGAACAAACTGAATGGTTGAAGCAGAGTAGCAGAGACGTCAATCGTCGACGAGAAGTCTTGAGGTCCAAAGCAAGAAGATGGGTTAGAGGGACAGTGACATGTCGAGCTGGAAACTCGACGTGTAGGCATGGTTGGTTGTGTGATTGTCCATACAAGACAACACTTAGGCTTAAAATATGCAACATTCTACCTTGATCAACCTCGAGCTGATCGCACCATTAGACGGTCTAATATGAAAGACTAGAAGATAAGAAGAAATCTTAAGGGAATAAGAATCCCACGTGGATAAGGCTACATGACCTAACAAAATTGGGATGTTTTGACAGATCGGGCAGTACGAACTGGCAACACGGGCAGCCCACTCGGGCAGTCTTGGGCTACAACGTATCACCTCCCTATATAAGGGATTTAGGTATGTCTATTATCACATTACCATTTTTATTGCTCTACATACATACAACCTTCCATCTTCTTCACAATGCTAACTTAAGCATCGGAAGCTCTTCGCCAAAAAACCCCTTCAGTGTGAGAATTTTTGCATGTCTCAAGCGGTCAACCAACGATGAGCTCGAATCAGGCCGATTTCCAGCCGGTCAGAGGTCTTTTGTGTACCATTTTGGTGTCGTCTATGGGACTTTCGCGAAAATCCATGAAACACCATAGTCATGGCAGACGAGAATCCCAAGAAGAATTCGGAGCATACTTTTGATGGCGTGTGGACGAAATCGCGTCCATTCGGAGTAGGCCCACCGCGAGGCTTCTCTGGACCTTCTCAGACTTCAATGACCCCGATGTTTCATCCTATAAGCGTAGAGAGCTCATCGGCAGTCCCAGCGACCGTCGCAGGCTCTAGCAACCCTCAGGAGGCTCAAGCGGATATTTCGTTTGTTTTTGTTATTATTTTGTGTGCTTTTATGTGTTTTATTAGTGTTCATTTTATTTTAGGTTTTCTCGGTCTATTTAGTCGTTTTTGCTCGTGTGTTGTGTTTTCGTGTCGTTCTGGTGTCTTGTGCTTTTATTTTTCTTTTTATCTTTTATTTTTGTTAGAAATTGCACTCAAGAAGGTTGTCGAGAAATGCACCAGGAAGTGTCGGAGATTTGCCCGAGAAAGTGCTCACGCCCGAGGAGACCGGTTGGTTCCCATAGATCCACGTACGTACGGGCGTGCACGGGCATGCACGGGCGCGTCTTAGTTCACCTGCACGCTCGTGCGTACGCAGCCGAGTAGGCCTATGCGCTGCTGTAGAGACCCGCACGTTGTCGCCCCGAGAAGACATGCATGCCTGCCACTTGCAACCCAGACGCTTACTCTCGACCTCGCGAGTGCTGCCAAGGAGCACGAGGCACTCGCGACGCGGCTGTCGCAGCGACCGTGCGAGTGCTGTCGAAGGAGATGCGAACTCACGACCCAGACACTGACTCACGAGCACGCGAGTCCGTCCGCGAGAGAGACCCAAGCAGCTGCAGCACTCGTGACCCGAGAGCCCTTTCGCGAGGCTACGAGTGCAACTACGAGAAGACCCATGCCACCGGGAGCAGCCTCGACGTGACCTGTCACCTGCGAGGCTGCGAGTTCAACCCGTGCACACCTTGACACTCGCGAACCCAATCCCATTTAGCGACCCTACGAGTTTTGATCATTAAATGTGTGTGTTTTAGTGTGTGTTTGTGGTGTAACTATAAATAGACTTAGCTCATTGTGTTTTAAGGGTTACAAGACTCAATTTTTATTGTATTATTTATCCATCAAGATTGCAACTTTTCGGCTTATTTCTTCTCATTGATGCTACTAGAGACTTAGAGAATTCATTTAAGGTTCAAAATCTCGTAAGTTTTTCTTGTCTTTACTTATTAGATTTTTCTAGGGTAAAGGTAAGAGCTTCCATGAGTAGAATGTATTTTCATCCTTATAGGCTAAGGACTATGTGATTTTGTTGTTGATTGCGTGAGCGAGAATTGGTTGAGAGTTCGATTAATTGATTCGCAAGTGACAATTGCTTGATTATATGTTCCCGAACCTATGAGTTCCATCTTTTCATCTCGGGTCTTAAGGTACCTTGTTCTTTTTTCTCTCTATTTTCCTTTTTATTGTAATTGGAGGTCTTGCTTGCGATAAAGTTCAAATATTGCTAGTTAAAGTTTACTTCTCGCTTTCATTTTAGTTTAAAGTTGCGTTCTTGAGTGTCATTCATCAACCAAATTGCGAGTAGAGTGTTTAGTATCTTTATTTCTTTCGATCATTGATTGAATCCGTATCCAAATAACCTTCCTCGAGAGACATGACCTGAGGTTGGAATTTATTACGTACTCAGCTACAACTACAAAACAAAATGGCGTCGTTGCCGGGTAAGGCGAGTAGACCATTGGATTTAGACAATTGCTTGACTTATTTTCTGTATTTCTCTTGGTTATTATGGTCATTTCTTAATTTTGTGTGTTTCTATTGATTATTTTCTTGTTTTCTATTTCCCTTTCGATTTTGTATTTGTGTTTTCGTAAATATTGTGCCTTGTTATTCGTGTTTTTGTGCTTTTCTCGTATTTTTGTATTTTCTTGCCTTGATCTCGTGTGCCTTTGGGATCTTTTGTTGTTCTGGTGCGAGGTAATTCGCTTGAGGAGTTTCGATGGATCCATATGACTATTCTTATGTCGGAAGCTCGTCTCTGGATACCCCGACAAGTATCAAGAGGAGATGTACCCACCTTATGGAGAGCCACTCCGTTCATATCTGAGCTATTCACCTCCTTATTTTTATGACGAATATTCTGCATCATATGGGTATGGCCCAAGCCATTCTTGCTTGACATCTTGAGTGGAGTATATTTATGAAATTCTGGGTCACGATGAGCCGCCTTATTACAATCCTTCATCTCCGGACTACTACTATCCTTCGCCTTCTGATACTATGATTCAAGACCTCCATCTGAGTCAACTAGAGAAGCTTCTCCAAGCCGTTTAGATGAAATTATGGAGAAATTAGAGAAGTGCAATCAGTCTCTTAGGGCTTCAATGGCTCCAATGTCCGAAAAAGAAACCGAGTCCTATGCTCCATCCTCTCCATTATACGAGCACTAGTCAGTTGGCCAACCTTGTACATCGAGGGTCGAAGCTTCATGTCCAACAATAATTGAGCCTCCCGAGTGTCACCAAGAGGTTTTGACAAGAACACAAGAGGCACTTTCAAGCCTTATGTCAAAGGAAGAGGAGTTTCATATATAGTTGGAGTTGTATACCTATCCATCCGTTCTTCAAGCGACACTCACGAAGTACGACTCTACCGTGGTTGCTTTCCTTGACTTAGACTCATCTCATATTCCACCTGGGAGATATTGTTCTCAATTGGCAATGATTATTTAAGAGAATGCTCAGTTAGAAGGCAAGTTTTGAGCTATGGTGAATAGGTTTGCCTCCTTGAAATAAATGGGCCTCACTCTCGTTTATGATGGAACACAATCTCTCGACACGAGTTAGAACATTGATGATTTGGTTGATATAGAAATATCCTCCCTTGACGATTCGACCTTGCACTCTACATTAGGTACGTCAAACTTTTCTCACAGTGATTATGCTTTGAGCTTAAATTCTATTGTTGAGAGTGAGCGTATGGAACCGGGTGTTGAAATTGTGTATGGCATGGGTGAAAATTCATTTGAGGAGTTGGTTTGTGCCTATTCATGAATTTGGTGGATCTAACAGAGTTGACCGTGCTCGGGAGGATGATGTTTAGGAGAAGGATGAGTTAGACCATGATGTTGTGGATGATGTTGAGGAGGATTTGAGCCATTATGCAATGTTGTCGACCCAAAGTTGGAGTTGATTGATTATTCGACTTCCAGTGTTGATTATGAAGCGGTTCCAATGGCATTTGTTTCGTGTTATCGAGGATCGTGACCATTTGGAGGAGTTTAGTGCATTTACGCCCATGCTCCCGACTCTTGAGATCTTTGAGCACACATACCGAGATAATGCATATGATGACAGGGATGGATTCAGTGTGGTCCACGAATATTTTCGTATACCCAGAGGTCGATTATGTGGTTTTGGTTCGTAAAGACTTGCCTCTTCTCTTGGTGATTGTTGATATCCGTGCTCGGTTTAACAAGAACTTGGCCACGAGAGTTTGTTTGACCAGCCTTTGTTCCGTTCTACTGTCTCGACAACTATTGGAATATACAAAGGTGTGGCATGATCGACATTTTTTCTTGGATCCCAGTTGATTTTTGTTTAGAGATGTCGAGCTCAATACGTTAAAATGAGCGCTTCGTGGGAGGCAACCCATGTTTTTTTTCTCTTTCTCGTTTTTGCTTTTTATAAAAAATAAATAGTCCCTCAAAGAACACAACACACGAGGCGTTTGAAGAAGAAAACAAAACCCGAGTTAAGGATTGGTGGAAAATGTTGAAAATTTGGTAAGCATTCAAGCTAGTCCTCCCCATAATGATGTTATATGATGACTCGGCTCCTACAACCACAAATCGCACCATCCGAACCTTTCTTGTCGCCCTCTATTCTTGGGTGACAGATAAAGTCACTTCTCCCATAAGTATCACCTCGCCCCCATTGAAACCATATAAAGTCGTCACGACCGGCTTTAACTCCAAGTCCAGCTCCCTATTAAATTGCGGGAAACAATCATATAACATTATATCCACCGAACTACCTGTATCAATAAACACCCTTTGCACGTCAAACCTATCACCTCGGCCGTAATGACCAGTGAATCATTGTGTGGCACCAAAACCCCATCTGCATCTTTAGCTTGAAAGCTAATCACTGGTGCTCTAGCAGTGATTCCAACCTCCTCGCTCTTACGTTTGACTGCCCGAACATGATCTTTCCTCGCGTTGTTCGAATCTCCATCAGTGGGCCCTCCTGAAATCATGTAAGTGGTACTACTTTTGGTCAATACTTCACCCCTTGCTCTCCTCGACATCTATCTTCTCGTCTCCTTTTGCTTCCATCACCCCTTCGACCACCTTTCTCCTCTCGAGCATCATCCTCCTCATCCTTGTCCTTGTCACTTCTCTCCACAGAGTCCTCTCGGCACCTCCTCTTCTCCTTCTTCTTCGCTCTGTCATGGTAAAAAAACTCCTTCAGGTGTCCCGCCCTAATAAGGCGCTCGATGTCATCCTTAAGATGCCTACAATCCTCTATTGTATGTCCATAGTCCTTGTGGAACCTCTAATACCTTCTAGATTTTAGCTGAGTTGTCCCCTCAAACCTTGACTTCGGCCACGTAATCTCTCGAACATCCAGCTTCTCCTCCATAGTGACCAAGACCTCTCCCATCTTGGCTTTCAACGGTGTAAAATTATGATATCTCATTCCTCCAATAATGGGTCGATCTCTCAAACTATCCTCTCGTCCTCCTCATTGCCTTATTCATCCATCTCTTTTGGGCGATCATCTCTGAGGTGAGTTAACCTTCCCTTTCTTTGGCTCAGACCGAGCTATCTCCTCTAACTTAGTGAACTTTTCCTCAGTCTTCTCTAAGTTTATCTACTTTTTGCACCTCTTCAGCACCTCATCGTATGTACGAGCAGGGATCTTGGCCAGAAGCTCGACAAGGCCCTGCTCGCAGACTCCTGATTAACCCACCAGCCTTGACCTCGTCCGAGGCCGATGGAATCTCCAAACATGTGTGATTATGTCGAGCAACATACTTCCTTAGGGACTCCTTCTCCCCTTGCCGCATTGCCATCAGAGTCAAAGAAGTCTTCTCATGCACGACCGTGTTTACATACTGATTCACCAATTTCTTAGCAAAGTCCTCGAAATCTCTGGTTGATCTTGGGGAAGCTGATGGGACCAGTCGAGTGCCCCTCTCCTCATAGTTGAAAGAATGCCCTACAACTGACCGGGTCCAAATACTCGTCCAAAACCGCCATGTTCTCGAACTGTTAGAGTAGGGTACCCGGCGTTCCAATCTAATTGGACGTATTCTACTTGTAAATACAATCTATTGGAATTATATTATTAATAAGGCATTTCTTTATCTTAAGAGAAAGCATTTATCTTATAATTGCACTTAAGATAAAATCCCTAGATCACTTATGGTTATAAGGTATGGTTGCGCATAGAGATGGTGATCATGGAACATACCTTGAAAGCCGTGATCTTAAATACAGTTCCAAGTCGATGGATGTTTCGAGATGGGATATCGAATAATCCATAAAAGACTTGCACATAGTTTGTATGCTTGTTGGACAAGAATGTTGCATTCCATCAACATTAGCGTAAGACGTAAGTACATTTATGTGGGTGCTTGTTAGAGAACAAGTTCACTGAACATGACCGTATGAAAATTCTTAATGAAGAATTTATTCAGTCGAATAAGAATTTTCATGTTACAATAGTACATGACTAATCCTAAGACTTGAGGCACAATGGTAACTTTGTGCATATTACATTCTACTTTGATTTATCCTTTTGGTAGCTAGCACTATCGTTTAAAGGGATAAGTTGGGTATTATGTTAATATGTATGGAAGTTTGTTAGTGGCCAATAAAGGATTCGACACTTATGAAGATAAGTGAATTTCCTATGTGTTTCATAGTTATTAATCCAAAGTCCTTGGCCAAGGCAGAGATGAATAGTGATTCATAACCGGGTTAATAAACATGAAATAGAATCATAGTTATTAAGTCAATTTGGGTTTCGACAAAATCATACCCAAGACTTAATCGGGAAATTAGATGTCGAAAGGATTTTACATGTATGGAGTTGTAATCGGAATAGGTTTACTCGCTATTCACTTAATACTAGATTCATGATACTTGCTAGGTGTTACCATGATATGTGGGTTCATGAATTAAGGGGTTAATTCTTGAATAAGAGTTAATAAGATTTAACTCAAATTACAAAGTGTTGTAAACCCACTACTAGTATTAATAGTGAACCTAAAAGGTCACACTAATTATGAACAAAGGTAAAGATTGTATTTCTAATGGTTAGAATTAATTGATAAATATCTAATTTGATTAGATGTCAATTAAAGGAATATATTAATCAATAAGATTGATTAATTACATTTTGGATATTACTTTAGTAATTAAAGTAATTACTAAATTAATAAAGTTGAATTTTAAAATAGGATTTTAAATTTCAAATCCAAAATAATAATAATATGATTATTATAATATGGATGAAAATTGGGAAATGAATATAATAATAAAGTCTTGGAATAGATTCTCAAGATTTATTATTATATTATTATTTTTATCTTTAAATATGATTTAAGGATTAAAATAATAAAATGAATATAATAAATGGTGGTTAGATGGTTGTTTGAACTACTTAACATTGTTTATTATATATAAAGTCAATAGTTAGTAATATGATTTTTAAATAAAATCAGATTTTATTTAATATTACTAAATATTGATTATTTTATGCTAAAATGTTTAGTATAAATAGATGCAAAATGTTTGCAAATTATGCTAAGTGATTTTGTGAGAAATTCAAAGAGAGAAGAAAGTGTTCTTCATATATTTCAAGAAAGTGTTCTTGGAAATTCCCAAATTATATATATATATATATATATATTCCTATACGAGAAAACCGAGACATTCCTACTAGCGAAGGAAGGTAGTCGGAACCGGGCTTCATAGGGTGGATACGATTAGAGGGAAGACACTTGGATTCCTCAAGCGAGTAACCTCAATCCGTTGACGTTACAAACCGGGAACCGATTCCCACAATCCACTTCGGTTAAATTGAAGGAGTTCAAGAACTACTCGGTAAATACTATTTATTTGTATTTGTATTTACTTTATTATAACAAATCAAAATTTGTATGTGATGCATGTTTTAAAGATGACGATCAGTTAATTCGCAATTAGTATGTACGGGTGTTGTATTTATTCGATAAATACTTACTTTGAAAAATTTTAAATTCCGCTGCTTAAAGCCCGTACGGTACTATCGAACCCAACAGTGGTATCAGAGCCACGGTTATCGTCTTTAAAACAGATTTTGATTTGTTAAGACTTATGAGATAAGCAATATAATTAATTTTTTATATGATAAAAATATTAATTATAAAATTAAAAATCGTTTTTAAGCCACACGAGTCGTGTGACCTTGTCACACGAGTCGTGTGGCATGAAGAAAAATTTTGATTTTAGCTTCGTGATTTTCACACGAGTCGTGTGACCTTGTCACACGAGTCGTGTGAGCTCACACGAGTCGTGTGACGAGCCACACGAGTCGTGTGAGTCTGGGAAAAATTTTGATTTTCAATTCGTATTTTTCACACGAGTCGTGTGATAAGATCACACGGGTCGTGTGACCCTCACACGAGTCGTGTGACTCATAAATTGATATTTTATGTTCATTTCATTAGATGAATGTTTTAGGGATGATCATGAGCCTCATATTCATTATGTTTGAATGGATGTTTTCATTTTCAATATGATTGAATGAATGAATGGATGTTTAATTATGTTTTCAATATGATTGAAGAAATGTAATTTATCGAGACCTGCGAGTCTCTTGAGATGAAATTTGTAAAATTTTAAATTTTGTATCGTTAGAGATTAGATCAAGGTGGAGACCGTTCGATGACAAAGGCCCACGCATGTGTGGGTAATTTTACAAGTTGTAATCTCGAAGGCCTGTGCTTGTACGGGTAGATAGAATAAATGTAATAGAAGTAGTTCTACTATTTGTTTTATCACGTACATATGCATAGATCCATTTTGGCTCGAATGGATCGAATAGGAAAGGACATGATCATCCCACCATGCATTAGATGTATGTTAGGTTTATTTACGCTTTCGTTTCATTAGATGACTGAAACTGGTAAATAAACGTAAAGATGGTAATCGATGAGATCAAGGAACCCAAACGGATTAATTTGATTAATTCCATATCAAATCAATAATGGATAAAAATAAGTTGGAACTTATTAATCCAGGCCTTCCATCAAAAGTAGATGACATGAGATGCTACGATGTTTTATCATTGGCCACGAGTCGTGGGATGATTCTATGTCGAAAGCTGTGAACTCTATTAAATATATTGATATTCGTGAGACGGATTCCTCTTTGTGTTGGCCATGAGTCGTGGGACACTCTGGTGGGCCGTTATCATGAAAGTTTTGATGGGTTTGATTTGACACCGAGTAATATATATGGAGTCATAAAATTGAGGTATATAAGGAAAGGTGAGGCAAAACATCTTGAAGTTGTATAGAGATACAATTGTCAAAAAGTTGACTACCAATAAAATTGTTTCATGGTGGCATCATAAAATTGGGACATGAAATATTTTTATTGGACTTCAAGCCCACTATGAAAATAATGATTTTCATAATTATAATGAGGTTCTAATTAAATTAGTGGGAGACATTTAATGTTAAAAACCTAATATTAAATGAATATAAATTCCATAGTCTAATTATTTTCTGCTTCGTTTGTTATTTTCTACTCAGCCATCCTCTCTATCTCTCGATCTCGTGGGGGCTCCTTCTCCTTCATAGTTTGACACGTTTTCCTCGGTGTTGTGTTGTACTCCCACCATAGTGGTAGTCGTAGTAGCAGCACGGGAAATTTGGTTGGTGATCTGCTACACTGCCTGCGCCGCCGCATTGGCCATCATCCACTCCATCTCCTCCCTGGTCATCGCCACCACCTGCTGACCAGGACGTTGCTTATCTTCTCGTGGTGGAGCCACCGCTCCTACTGGCTGCACTCCTGCTAAATCTACCAGCAACGATGTAGGCATCACCATTGTTTGGACGGCCCAAGCCTCCTGTACTCGGCTCGAGCCTACCTCCACCACAGGAACCGTCAATGAACTCCAGAAACCTAGAGGAGTAGGTGTCGAGATCACCGAAGTTTGAGAAGGTCCAGAGAATCCCGGTGGGGGGACCAGCTCTGAACGGTCACACCGTCGTCCATGCATCATCGAACGACGACTGTAAGTTTTTCTTGGGAATCTCGTCTGCCATAGCTAAATAGCACCAAAACCTCCGCACACAACCTTTCGAATGAAAGTCCCTTAGACGGCGCCAAAATGGTACGCCAAACACTCTGACCTACTGGAAATCAGTTTGTCTGTGTCTTCCTTGTCGACTGAACGTCGAGTACCTACACAAACTCCCATACCGGAAGGGTTCTCCGGTGAAAATTCTCCGATGCTTAAGTCAATATAAGTTCTACTCAAGTCTCATGAGTATACTGAATATAAAAAAACATGGGTGCTGATCTCCAATTTTCGAAAAAGTGACTTAAAGAGAAAACCCTATTTCTTCTTCCCCCAATTTCCGCTGCCGCCTAGCTTCTCCTCCCTCTCCTCAGTCGCGCCCCCCCATCTTCCTCCAGCTACTCACAGCTCTAACCCCGCTGCCTTCTTCGTCTGGGCCCTGAGGCTAGTGGTCCTTCTTCCTTCCCTGTGTCGCGCCTCATGGTGACTCCGGTCGCGGTCGTGAGCGAGAGAGGGCCAACGGTGCTCGTGTCGAGCAGCCATCTTTCTGGTCGGGTTCAGTGCCGCCGACTTATCCTGATGCCTCTGCCTCGGTCCAGAAGATTTCGGTGTCTTGGCCGCAGCTTTGCCCGGCTGGTTTTGCTGCCGTCTCCTCCAGGTTGGTGACCATCCGGCTGGTTTGCTGCCGGATCGAGTTCCCTAAGGATGCGCAAGATTGGTCCTCAAGCATTGTTCGAAGTCGATCCATTCGTGCCTGCTTTCGCCGTCGAGTAGTGGCTTCGGGCTTTCAGATCTGGCATCGATTCTAGCTAGCCGCTTCCATGGAGTTTTTAGTTCCGGGGTCCGATTCTGCTGCGCTTTGAGCCTTGATTGTGGTCTTGTTATTTGTGGTTGCTAGCTTCGTCCCGTTTGGGTTTGTTTTGTGCTGCTGATTGTAGCTGGGAAGGTAGTAATCTATAGTTAGGTGTGTGTCTGTTTTCTTGTTTTAGTGTGTGTTCTCCTAGTGGAGTATTTAGTTCGGTTTTGTAAAGGGTTGGGTCATCAGTTCGGGCTCAATGTGGATGCTATTGTCGGAACCCAATCCTTTTGGTTTTGTTTGACTAGGGTGCTACGGTTAGCATCTCTCCCAATTCCACCTTTTTGGGTGCTTTTATAGGGGCGAGTGCCCCTTCGGTCTTCATTGAAAAATCTCCTTTGTTGAAGGATAATAAATTCTATAGTTTCGAAAAAAAAAAAAA
>BKCP01004428.1:395599-453845 GCA_008636005.1 Striga asiatica | reverse complement strand
AAAAAAAAAAAAAAAAAAAAAAAAGTCTCATGAGTATAATGGATATATCGTGCATAAATCATTAGGCTCACCCTAATATATAGAGGTGAGATACCTGCTGCCCGGATGAACTGAAGTGGCTGCCCATCCTGCCCATTCGTACAACATACACTGAAGGTGTGTCAAAGACGGTTATACTATATGGACCAATCAGGTCATGCAACATGTCCTTCGCACGTGGGGGTTTTGATTCCTCTTAAATCTCCCTCGTGTGCAGACGCGGCTTCCCTCCGCGTGTGTAACCTCTCGCCGCCTTTTCTCTCTGTCTCTCCGTGTGTTGTGCCATTGCGTTTACTTTTTCTGTGTAAAATTCTCGCCAATAATAGTCTTGCGTCAATAAATCCTCTCCTTTTGCTCAAGTGCCAGCCGAAAATAAATAAAACTCCCAACCAAAATAAATTAATCCTCCTCATCCAATTTTGATTAGTAAGTGGCATGAGTTTCATGAGATTAAAATCAATGTTGGGCGCGTCGCGACGCGGCAAATTTAAATTTATAAAAGTTTCCTCGACTAACCTCTACTAACTAGTAGTAGCGGCGAGTAAAGGTCGATCCCACGAAGAGTAGGAACTAAATTGTGACAATCTCGTATTAATTGAATTAAACTAGGAAAGCAATAAAAGATGGGGGGATTGGTTTTATAAAAATAAAAATAAAAAAAAAATAAGAAAATAAAATAAAAATCTAATAAAATAAGAGAAGTTCAGTTTTCGGTTCAGTTATCACCCAATCTAAATCTACCGTTAATTAATTTCGACGCGTTCTCTGAATTGCTAACGAATTACCAACCCTAGCTAACAACAAGCTCTGTTAACCGAATTTTCCTTTACCGAATGTTTAATCGAAATAGGCTCTTCGACTAAACCTAACTAGCGGACAACCTAGAATAAGCTCTCTAGATTTAATAAACTAGCAGCATTAATTACTAGGAAAATAGATTGATCTAAGCAATGGACGCAAAAGTTCGGACCATTTAACTTATGTTCATGCTACCCTGGAGATTCACGACCCCTAGTTTACTACTAACGAAATGAGAACAATAACAATTACGGATTAAAGCCTGGAATCTAGCAGTTAAATTACGAATATTCAATCTAGCTGGCCAAACTAAATCAAACACCATAATTCATAAACGTTAAACATAGATAACATAAATCAACTCATTAACAAAATAAATACGGCGTCTCGATTAACTAACGATAAATAAAAATCCTTCAATCCATAAACAAATCAAAGTTAGGGTCAAACATCCCCTAAAACTGGATAAAAATACTAGCCTAACATACTAATAAAAATAAATAAAAGATAAAAGAGAGAAATATAATCTCCCTCGTGTGCAGACGCGGCTTCCCTCCGCGTGTGTAACCTCTCGGCGCCTTTTCTCTCTGTCTCTTCGTGTGTTGTGCCATTGCGTTTTCTTTTTCTGTGTAAAATTCTTGCCAATAATAGTCTTGCGTCAATAAATCCTCTCCTTTTGCTCAAGTGCCAGCCGAAAATAAATAAAACTCCCAACCAAAATAAATTAATCCTCCTCATCCAATTTTGATTAGCAAGTGGCGTGAGTTTCATGAGATTAAAATCAATGTTGGGCCTTTGTAAAATTTGGGTCACTTTTTACATTCTTCGGCCAAATCAAATTGCTAGACTTGGGCCTGTATAGTAGATTAATTATGGGGACCTCGATAATTGCTCGCGTTCACAAAGTACTTCAATGCACTGCAAATAAATATAAAATAATCAAAGCAAGTGAATCCATCTAAAAATAATAAATAAGTTGAAAAATATAAACGTGCGAATAAATTAAACGTATAAAAATACGCTATTAAACATATAAAATATGCACATTCTTCGACCTATCACAATTCTGATAGCATATAAGTAACCATGCACTCATCATCAAGCTTGAATTCATACTGGTTTGTTAGATCTTGTTTTCATCACAATGAGGTTACAAAATGCGGCTATTCATCCTCCCAACTTATCCTCTAGCTTTAAATAGAACTAGGGCAGAAGAAACATCTAGGCAATGGATACTTGGCAAAGTTCTATATGCTACACTAGAGAACAAAAAGACATAATTTGAAAAGCTTGCTAAAGTTCAGGTGGTCCCGGTCCTCTCTCTGCGTGCATGGAGTTTTGTTTGGCTTTCTATGGTGATATGGTTGTGTTTGTATGGCTAACAATAATATAAAATATATATATATATATATATATATATATATATATATATTTGTTGTGAAAAATGTAAAAGAACAAAATTAAGTAAGCTACTGAAAATTTGTTATGTAGTTGCATCGGCGGGATATTTCGAGTCGAGTCGAGTCNAAATAAAAATAAGTAAATAAATTAATTTAATGAATTGTTGGTGAACAAGCTCGACTCGAAAAGAAATCACCTTTCACGAGCAAAATGTGTTCGTATACCGTACTCTAGCCGTATATATATCAACAGGCATATACTAGAATATCTTATGTTTTATTGTTACTTTTTACGTTCTAAGGTTCTATCATTCTCTGAGCTGATGATAATCATTCGACAAAACTTTAAAAATTCGTGCGGGTTATAATTGTCATGAAAGTTGTCCATAAAGAATATCTATTTGGGGACATATTTTCAAAATGTTAATAATTTTATTTGAACGTTTGAACGAAATAATGAGATATAGGTAGGGAGGGAAAAATTGGACTGCTACAATAGGAAGCGACTCTTTTCGATAGCATTGTAATGATAACTGAGTCCCATCACCTTTAAGAACATACTCCCTACGTTACTTTGTACATAACGTTGCGGGAGGTATTTTATAATTAATTGTCGTTTGACATATATAATTATCATTCTTTCAATCTTATCTAAACAATAAATTCTATTATTTAGATTCTTTTTTTTTTTCAAACGACATAAACTATATCTCATTCCATAAGATTAATAGGTACAAAGCGGCCAAAAACCGAGTCATACAAACTGAGAGGACATACACGTACAAGTGATGCCTAAACCGACCAATCCACATTACCCAAAATAAAAACAACAAAGCATACTACCTGAGGCAATTCTAAGACCTAATGCCAAAAACAGAGAGGGGTCACCAAAGCAAAACATCACATACAGCCCCACAACCACAACTACAACCTGTCACACAGCATACAGACTCAAACACAGGGAAGCAACAGAAATGAAAACAGCAAGTTAAGAAGACAAAACCCACTGACACTAGACCTAGGTAAATCTCAACAACTTATGCTCAATTTTCCAGTGCCTCCCCTTTAAAATCCAACCAGTCTCTAACTGCTGCTTTAAGGATCTCCCTCTCTGGTTGCCAAGTCTGCTTATTATCTAGATTCACAAGAATGAAATTATCCCTTGTCCTATCTCGTACTAATAAAGACGAGAGAGTAGGGGAGAGAGAAAATAATAATATAATATATTTAAGGAATTTTTTATAAGGTTAATTACTCAATTCCTTTAAATGGTAATTGTAGCCTTATAAATTAAAACGACATGTATAAAGGAATGGAGGGAGTACACTAATTTTTGCCTTTACCTATAAACTTAATATCATTCTCTCATTATAAGTATAAATTATTTAAATACTTAAATTAAAAATGATAAAATACCAGGTAAACTCATCTGCTTCAGTCTGAAGGTTAATAAGGGGTCCATCGTAATGCATTCCAAATGCCTGAATTTGCTCGATTTCGGCTCTAAGTCAATTGAGTCTTTACATCTTAAATAATTGGGAGAAAACAAATAAAAGAAAGAAAGATTGAGAAAATTAATTATATATACGTATAGACATACACACACGTACAGAAATATATTGGAAAAAATCAGATCCATTGATTACTTGTTCAAAGTATGATGGAATATAAATTATATTCATTTTGTTATTTATAATTGTGATTGGATATAAATTTTGTCCAAAATGTTTGTTATTCATTTATTCTTACTTTATCCACCTCAAGTTTATCAATATAATATACAAAATTAATCTTTACTATACGTATTATACAACATCATATACTCATCCAGTCACCTATATTTTTAATTAATAATTATTTATAATCATTATTTTGTTATTTTTATATCATAAAAAATTTATTTTTTCAACTTAATTCCTATACATTTGCAAACTAAAAAATAATTAATTATTCCACTCAATTTTATTTTTTTCATTTTTTTTACTATTAAAAATAATTTTTTTTAAAAAAAAAGAATATATGTCCCATCACCGAAGTATGTGATTGTCTAAGTCATAGCACACTACTGCATAGCCCATGCGATGCACGAGACACATATATTAAATGAGTAATTTCTATATAGGCACTAAAACAATAGTGCTGGATCATCTATTTTTCACTTCTTTTAATCAGTGATGTTTATTTTAGCCAGAACGTTAACATGTTAATTAATATATTAATCCGCCAACACGTTATACTAATATAAATTTAATTTTAGAATATATATTTTTTCATTGATATAAGAAAAAATAAAAATTTTACTTATTCTTGTTCCCCATATAATACTCAATTATTGTTTTATTATAAAATATGTTGCCATATAATGTCGATATTATTATTTATAAAAGAAATTTAAAATAAAATTTTGTGGATAAATATTTACAAAATATACACACACATGTTTTTAAGAATTCAACTTTCTCATAATAAATAAAAAAATTGATTTATCAATTGCCAAAAAATAAATCCCTTACATAATCAAGAGATTTTTCTAATTTTCTCCTACGGCTTTATAGTTTATTTAACATACTATGCGATCGAAATATATTTTACAATAAATTCATTATAGAAACTAATAAAAAAACGAAAAAGATATATCATGGTTGACAATAATATACAAATAAATCACATTTTAAAATTTTGAAGAATAATTGATATATTTTAATTTCATTATTGAGCCATTAGTAAAATGATTTAATGATGTGATCAATATCATTTAAATAGTAAATTATATCAATTTAAATATTATTTGTTTTTATATAATTAAATAAAGGTTAAAAATTATTATTCGAAATATTAGTTCATCAACTTGATTTCGCCTAATTAGTTAAAAGGAGAAAATTATTTAACATGTTACGATTGTTTATAAATATTTAAGGATGAAAATCAATTTTTGTGAAAAAAAATTATAATATGGGTAAAGATTTAAAATTTATTTTATGTTGACCAAAACATTATCAACATAAATCACGAAAAACCAAATTGTAGTTTATTGTAATGGATATTGCAGAAGTTAATAAAATTATTCAAGGAAAGAATCTTTTTGATCATATCTGATTATACACAAGCAATTAATGCATATAGTTAAAAAGTTTTTAAATAAGGTATGCATTAAATGTTCCTAGATTTTTTTGCTACTATTTGTAGTAAATGGTTATTCTTTTTATATATATAGATGAGATGACTTGTAAAAATTTGGAGAAAAAAAATTAAAATAAAAGGATTGAGCAAATTATACATAGTAGTGGTCTTTACCTAGTACACAGTCAAGTCAATTTTGATTATGTTAAATATTAAATCAAGTTAATACACTTTTACGAAAAAATGAATAAAATAAATTATTTTAAAGTGTAAATTTTTTTACCAGGAAAAAATAAGTTATTTATAAAGGTTATCTTTCTAAACTATAGATTTCGAGGAGTAGAGTCATTGAGCATCTCATTAAACTTCAGCATACCATCACCATCGTCAGTTATTATGTGGAGATTCTATAGTATGATTTATTCATTATAAACATGTGGTAGTATACTACTAGAAAATGAATCTTCAAGAACAGAAAATTCTGTTGGTTAAAGTTCATTTTTCATTACTAATAAATAATAAGAACAAAAAAAATTTGTTTCATTATTGGTTAGTGAAAACAGAGGTTCTAATGCTCACTAAGAGAATATGTCCGTTGCAACCACCAACCAAAATAGGTACAAGTGAATCTGTTCCTAATACTATAGAATAACAACACAACCAATGACTAGACTATTTGTTAGGATTGATAATAATTCTAATTTCAGGTATTTACAAATTATCCATAAACATACATTGTCGAAGACAATTTACAATGAAAATGAGCAATAAATCAAAAAGAATAATGAAGCAACTTTACATTAATTCATAAGTGTAACATAAAGGTTTTAATACAATTCACACGTGTATAAAATATGTTATATACATTCACACAAAGATGAAGATTTTTATTGAGATGCTCAACGTGATTGCTTCTTTAGATAATCGAGCACTTCTCCAAAGTGAAATACATGGAAAGGTATGTCCATTGGTGATTGATAACTAACTACAACTTGTTCTTCAATTTTCTGCCACAAAGTAGAATACAAACTGGTTCAATTTCTTGCCGCAAAGGTAGAATACAAACTCGTGGATTTGACAGAGAAAATACATAATTAATTATCTACTACTATCCTAAAAGAGAATATTTCTGTAAAAATATTTGTTGTCTATACTACCCTTTTAAGGGTAGACTAAATTCTTTGTTACATTATCAGTTGGTTAGTAATTAATGATTATAATTGTATGGCATATCAAACAATCACTCAAAGCTTTGTTTTATACGTTTCTCATAAATTGTTTTAAACGTTTCTCAAACCATTTTTTGCAACAAAAAGTAGGAGTTTATCATCATTTTTCACTATGACCTTCACCTAAAACTATATCTGAAACCCAAACACGAAGTATAGAAATGAAGATTTTCATAGCTTATTCTACCATTAGTGGAAAAAATGCTTTTTATATCGGGTAAAAATAACTTTTTATATCGGTTTCAGCTTCGATATAGTTTCAGCCCATATAATAAGTGTCATCTTTTTATATCTGGTGATACCACATATAGAAAGTAGACTTTTTATATCGGGTGAATGAATAACCCCATCTAGAAAAGACATATGGAAAGCCGGACTATAGAATACCCGATATAAAAAATGTCTTTTCTATATTGGGTGAATGAATCACTCTATATAAAAAATATCTTTTTATATGGGTTGAACATCGAACCCGATATAGAAAATCAGATTCTATATGTTGTTTTTAAACCGATATAAAAGATGTAAGATTGTATGTGTCGTACTTATGACCGATACAATTTTTTTTTATATCGTACTTTATTATCCGATGTAAAAAGTAGATAAATGGTCATTTTTTTTTTTTTTTTCTATTTAATTGAAACCAAATGTACCATCAATACAACTAAATAGATAAAAATAAAAGAAATTTACTAAAATTAATTCATTATCAATAATACCAACGTAGTTTGACATTTCCCAAAAAGCTAACCATACTTGAAAATTTAAATAGTTCAACATAAACCAAATATTCCAAACAAAAGCCTATATAGTCTACTACTTTGCCAATGAGGTGATATCGAGAAAATACTTGGTCCACCGTCTTTGTATATCATCAATTTCTTCTTCCAAGTATGCTTCTTCCAAATCAAACACCTAAATGAAAAACCATAAATAAAAATAAATCACGACTAAAAGAACATAATGCTTATTATAAGATAACAAAATGCGAACATGTCTGCCCACAATCCGGTAACTAAGACAATATATCTTAGGGGGCGATTGGATATTGTTTCAATAGTAAAAAAATCAATCAAACTCAAATTTAACTCAACTTTAATTCAACCCCACTATTTCCAATTTTATCAATATAATTAAATAATACAACTAATCATTCTTACACATCACATCAACTCTAATTCATTATTCATCCACTCACATAATTTTAACTAACCATCACTTCCAATCATTTTTCTCCTACTTTACATCAAATCAACTTTAATTATTTTATTTAATTATTAATTTAATATATCTACTAACAACTAACTATACCACTTTTTTTTAAAAGTAACTATAGTTAAAACCAAACCAAATAAAAACTAGTTGAATTTATAAACAATCACACCCTTAAAATTCCACAATAAGATAAAAAACCGTAAGTAGTTAGTCGATGGTTAGGAACCTTTTTTATGGTCAGTCTTAGTGAATTCCACAGTAGTTCAGTACGAAAGATATCTTAAAATTGAAGTTACTGACTTAATTAATACTATCTATTAATGGCGAAAAACACTAGTTCCAACAAAATTATAAGAGTGGCTAATATAATCAGTTGTAAGTTCATCAATGTGAAGTTGCAGCAGTACTTTAAAAAAATGACATTGTAGTCCAATTTTTTCTTGCATCGATATGCATTTTAACATAGATTCAACAATTATTTTTCCTTACCACTAGCGTTTCCAGTGGATTTGCTCAGTTCACGTCCACCTGAACAAAAAGAGGCAGTCATTAGATGGTAGAACAAATTTTAAGTGATTTTCAAAATTCAAGTGGTGAGATAACCTCAGGAAGTGTTATTTTTCATTACAAATTCTTTTGTGAGGCGGCTTAACCATTAGGCGGGTCAACCCACCAAACTCTATAAATAAAAATTTATACTTATATCATCAAACGTCATACTTTTTCATAATTCTGTTGATGAACAGTTTTAAAGTATGACATTTCTAATGAAGGTATGAGTAGTTGTAAAAACTGAAATTAGGATGGCTTAACACAAGACTTACCGATTTTTCATACACAAACACATTTTTCAAATAATTATATTCCAGCATTCAGAGATACAGATGCATTGTTTAGTAATTACAGCAAACAAAAACAAAAACAATAAGCACTAAATCAGTTTGAACTATTCATCGTTTATTAACGGTTGATTAATTATCTACCAGCACCACTATATCAGAAATGTCGTTTATCAAGTGTCGTGCTTAAGCAAATGTTAAAGTTATATTAAACTTATAGCTAGCTGTTAAAATCTAGTTTCATTATGTTAGGAAATACATATAACACATAAACTCACCTCGTCCAGGATCATCGGGATCAGCATGGATAACCACAGCTCGTCCGACTATGGAATCTGGTCCAGAGCAGAAGTTCCAAATACAATATAACTTCGAAAAGAAAAGAAAGGGGGAAAAATGACAACATTTTAACATAGTCCAAGCAGGTGTTACTATGGTGAGAAATACAAACCTGCTTATCAACAATGGTGAAACAAGCTATACCTGAGGAGAAAACGAAAGTAAAAGAAAAGAAAAGCACAAATAAAAGCTTATATTTTGACACATTGGAACTAAAAATCAAAACACCTGAAAAATTTATCTGCACTCCCAACATCTGAATGATTTTTCAGCACATAACAAAAGGTCAAGTCTAGAACAGAATAAGCATACATGAAAATTAGAAAAAGATAGGACTTCTAACTCTATTCTAACAAACACCTTCTAAAGATTGAGATTTTCACTCCCACAATTATCATTCGGTCTCAAACTCAGGCATCAAACTCATGGAGACCATAGATTCCATTCTTAGATGATTAAAAATAAAGGACAGAACACATGAGTTCACCATGACCTCAAGCAATATTCAAATTATAGCCATCGATTGAAGGAGTTTGTGACTGAGCTTGTGACGTCTCTTTGAAAAGAATGCAATAGCTGGATTCATTTTGTTATGAATAATGATCTAAGTAGAGGGAAACTATGGAAAGAAAAATCACCTATGATTGACAAAAAAGTTTGAAGTAGCAAGAAAGATGAGGGACAAATTCTTGAACTAGTTAAACACTAAGTGGTCTCCTCTGTAGTCAAAATACNCCCAAAAAAAAAAAAAAACAAAACCATATTGGCATTCGCTTTATTTTCGATTTCAGGCGCATTATCCCTTTAGAATTTAACTATTCATCTTCGCTCTCAAATTTAAAATAATATTTTCGCAAAATACACCTATGTTGTCCAATATCTAACTCCCTCGATGGCTCCGGCACAAATTAAGGCTTCAGCCTTCTTAAATAGAACCAAAAAGCAACTTCATAGAACTTGTGAAAATGAACATGCAAGAAACTGTAACAAAACTTATATATCCTACAAACGTCTAACTAAAACTACAAAGAACAACATCACTGATAGAAACTGATTTAGGCTACTGCAGCATGCGCATTCAATCTCCAGATAAGGCAAAGCTACAATATAGATGAGATTGTGTTGTCAACTTCACCAAATTTACATCCTTTACAAATTGTGTTTTAGTTTTCAAACAGTTGTTGACCCTTATGTATCTACTTACCCAAATTTAGAGGGTTTATAATTTACGTGATCCGAGTTAGAAGGGTCGGGATTGTGATGCATATACAAGGTATAAATAGTAACAAGCTCTTTAATTCAGCAAAATATGCCATATACTTTGTTCACTCAATTCAAGTACATATTCATCCCAAATAAACTCTTTTCCCCCAAAAAGATTCACCTAAAATACAAACACTACCTAAGTATCTGAAAAATGATATATCTCAAGTGAGGAGATCCTTCTATATGGACACGAGGGTTATAACCTAAAATTCAAATTCAAGATGATAAACCTCTTCTGTTCTAAAGTAATGAATTTCAAATCCTTAAGCTCCATATATTCAACTACGCTTGGAGTCAATTAGGTTGATCTCAAAACAATCTGCAATGGAGTCATTTAAAATTCTTACAACCTCTCTTTCCCAAATTCAAATGCATCAATCCCAACACTTTCATCATACGCCAATATAGCATATTTTAAACTCAAATTCCAAAACTAGCATTAAGGTCCTAGAAGAAGAATGTACATGTAGACAAAATATTATAATGCAAATAACCAATAACTATGAAATTACTCATTCAGAGAACAATTATTAACTATGCTATGTTCCAGAAACCCAAAGGGGGAGAAAAAAAAGAAAAAAAACAAAGGGGGAGAAAAAAAGAAAAAAAACATTTAATTCAGCAAACTTTGCCATATACTTTGTTCACTCAATTCAATTACATAATCTAAAAATAATAATAAAACATTTAACAATAATTATTCTAAAAAATTCAACGTAGGCATAGAATTGAGAAGTAGGGCAACTTACGGCAGAGGTCTCTGTGTCGGCGGTGCCGGTGGCGGAAGCGGAAGGAAAGACAAGCGTGTTCAACTGAGGCGGGGGCTGAAACTTCACTGACGGATGGAAGCGATGGCTGGAACCTAACGTGTTCACGGCGCGCGGAGGCTTAGCACGTTTAATAACCTAAATATCTAAACGAGTAGTTCCCTAACACTGAAATATTTGTTCCCGAACATGTTCAACTAGTATGTTCTCTTTAAAATAAAAACATGAGTTGTTCGCGAACAAGCTCGACTCGGCTCGTTTTAATAAAGAGCTCGATTAGCTGTTCAAACAGTGCTCGTTCGAGCAAGCTATGTTGACGAACAGCTCGATTTCGAAAAAATCTTCTACCGAGCATAGAGGAAAAGATGAGGAGCTCACCAGGACGTTTACCGATAACTCCCACACAGAAGACCTCACTCTTGAAGCCCTTGTAAACCAAAGGCTCTCCTAAGTTTCCATAGGTCACATAAACTTGAGATAATCACAAGGTAATAAAACAGAAGAAAAATAGATAAAGAATAAATCAATTTTTTTTTTCAATAATCAATCACAGAAATCCGACCTTCACACAGTGAAAATCAGAAAGAGAAAGAGAGAAAAGATTAGACCTTGCCGGCGTTTTTGGGAACGCCATAGCCACTGTAGTACATCTGGCCAAGGAGCACCTGCATATTGATGTCGCCGGCCCTCGCCTCCTTCAGCGCGTCCTCGAACCACCGCTCGACGCAGTCGGCAACGACCTTCGACAGAGGCAGCCGCCGCTTATCGGCCGTGAAGCCGCTGTTCTCAGCCTCCATCGCCGTCCTGTTTTCTGCTGCTGCTATAGCCTCCGATGTTCTTTCGCCTCCGCCGCCTTCTGATGGGCCGTGTGGTTGATTGTTTTTTCCATGAGTGGAATAAAATCCCTAATTATTTATACTTCTTTTGTGGCCATGATTTTCGCGTTGGGATAATTTGGGGGATTTTGGGATGGTTTTTTCTGAATTAAGGGTTGTGAAAATACATCCATCTGTATTGCTTTCCAGTACTGAAGCTTTGTTCACGGCGCGCCGGAACAACGGACGCGGTGACTGGAACTTCACGGTGGACGGAAGCGGCGGGGACTGCAACTTCACGGTGGACGGAAGCGGCGGGGACTGCAACTTCACGGCAGATGGAAATTTTTTTCACGGTGCGCAAAGGTGGAGGCTGAGCGGGAAGTGAATAGCCATATTAGTAGAAACTAGTACGTAGCCCGTGCGATGCACAGGACATAAATATTAAATTAGTTATTTCCACAGAGCTTGTCTGTTAAGTAGCTCGTGTGATTCACGGGAGATATTAAATGAGTGGACGATAGGGCTTGTCAGTTAAGGCCTAAAAAAACAATAGAGTTTGATCATCTATTTTTTTACCTCTTTCATCAACGTCATATTTTTTGTCGAGACATTAAACCTGAGTCTGGTAGTGGTAGCGCTAGACCGTAAATTAATTAATATATTATCTCGCTCATATGTTTATAATAATATAAATTTGATTTCATTATATATATTTATTCATTGATATAAGAAAAATAACAATTTTACGTAATCTTGTTCCTCGTATAAAACTCATATTATTTTATTATAAAATTTATTGTAATAGCATGTTGACCCGTTTATATTATTATAAATAATATTTTAACATATATATTTATTTTTTAATACAAAATAATAATAATTTACATATTTTGGTTCATCATAATACTCAATTATTAATCTATCAAAAAATCTATTATCATATAATGTTATTATTATTTATAACACTTGTAGAAGTAATATATTTGTTATATAATGATAAATATGTAATATATATTAATATTATTTAGTGATGTAATTAATTTAAAAAGATATAAGCAAATTTAATGTTTGGTAGGAATGTGATTATATGTAAGTTGAGATAAAATGAAATGTATCAAAAAAATCTGCTTATGATATTTTCTTTTAAATGTTTGAATGAATTCAAATTACAAATCAACCTCCAGTTATTCAAATAATTTTAGAAAAGTTACCAGTTGTAGTAAAATGTACGTGACAATATATTATAAATATACATGACGTCAGTAATGTTATGAATCTTTAAGTTCCTAAAATATATATTGTTTAGATATGAAACTAATTAACTTATATGTTAAGATAATATATATAAATATATGTATTGTACGAAATATACACATGACAAGTTATTATATTTATTTATATATTGTTTGTATATTTGTTTGTATTGTTTATTATATTTGTTTATTATATTTGTATATAAATATATTGTTTATATATTTGTCTGTATTGTACGACAAATTATTATATTTGTTTACATATTGTTTAAATATAATGTTTAGATATGAAACTAATTAACTTATATGTTAAGATAATATATATAAATATATGTATTGTATAAAATCTTTAACGTGTTTGTTAAATTTTTCCCCTAAAAATTTCAAAATACATTTAGGCATGTTTTGTTTGAAGTTTTAAATTCAAATATGCATCTATATAACACATCCCATGATTTGTGCTAGCATTAAATGCTACTTGATTTTTTAATTAAAAAAAATTAAAAAAACATACCAAAAATGGAATGCAATTAATATTCCCTATTTTTTTGCTTACTATATTTGAAAAATGTTAATTCTTATTATATATATATAGATTATGTTTACCCTAGTGAATTAATTTGTGTAATTTTGATTTGTGATATATTTTATTTATGTTTACTCTATAGAGAATAATTCTTATATAAAAAATAATTGTTTCTGTGGAGAAAAATTATGGCTAATAAAATTAGTCTACAATCCACATCTCTAGCCAATCAACAATTGTGTCTAGAACACTTTTCGCCTAAAACATTCAATTTTCTCTTTTTATTTCCTAAGGGGGGTGTATTCAATTCGGAATTTAAGTGACATTTTAAGACTTTTCGGGATTTGAGACTTTCTAGGATTTTCAGATTTTGGAAGAATTCTATGAAATCTCAAGTTCGGAGGTAGGATTTTAAGTGGGATTTCATATAAGGTTTTTGTTTAGAAATCCCACAAAATCTTAAAAAGTCTTAATAAATCCTAGTGTCAAAAAAATTAAATACCTCAGGATTTTGTAAGACTTTTGAAAATCCCAATTGAATATCCCAGGATTTTTAAAAGTTTTAAAAAGTCTTAACAAATCTAAATTGAATACACCAGGATTTCTAAAGTCTTAAAAAGTCCTTAAAAATCCTAATTAAATACACCCCCTAAATATAAGTGTTTTAACTCATTAGTTGTTGAAGTTAAGAGCATCTCCAATGTGAGACTTTCAACATTAATTAAATTTAAACACATGTCAAATGATGAATGGAATGTAAATCCATGTAATATGAATGTGAAAAGAGAAGACTTTCATTTGGAATACACATCTCCAATGCATCTCTTTCAAAAGCTTAAAATAAGTACAAGTGGATTTTAATTTATTTAATAATAAATAAGCTAAAAAAATTAAAAACTAAATACTAGCAACCCTCCATAAGCTCCCTACGCAGTCTTCATAACAAATTGCATCAGATTAGTTAACTTCCTGCGCAATCTCTTCACCTACGCAGCCTCCACCTCCAATTTTCAATTCCTCAACACCCAATCTCTTCAGTTACACCTCGAGGTTAATTTTTATCGTCTAGAACACAAAATATCGTCAAAGGAGGCTCCATCAATTGTTGTTACAGGTAATCATAATTTTTAATCCATATTTTATGCTCTTTTAATTGTATCAAACAATAGGTGAAAATATTTTGTTCATGTAATTCTCCTCCTGTTTGATATTATGGTTTAATAATTGTGATCAATTTTTTATCGTGTAAAAACCTCGTGTCGTGTTGATGCAGAAAGAATGACATCAGAAGACTCTAATTCACACTCAATGGGTGGATCATCGAGCACCGAGTCTCTTTCACTTACTAAGGGATTGTTTGGAGATGACAATTTTGATGAAGATGTAGAGTCAGACGTGGTTCAAATTGGTACAGTACATGTTCCATTTATGATTTCCTCATTCTTAACGGGTAGGAAACGTCCCCATGGAGGCTCAACGGTTGGCAGGGCCTATATTCGTCGTGATAGGAGAGATCGCCATGAATTAATTTTAAACGACTACTTCAAGGGTGACAAGTCAAAGTACACCCTAGACAAATTTCGGCGTCGATTTCGCATGGATATTGAATTATTTGAACGGATTTTGCAAGCTGTAACTAATTATGATGATTACTTTACACAGAAAGTTGATGCTGTTGGAAATATAGGGTTGAGTCCTTTGCAAAAAGCAGTAGCAGCAATACGCATGCTTGCGTATGGTTGTTCAGCTGATTCCCTTGACGAATATGTTCAAATTGGTGAAAGCACTGCAATTGAATGCCTAAAGAGGTTTTGTGATGCTATAATAGGATTGTTTGAAGAAAAATACCTAAGAAAACCAAATAAGCATGATATTTCATTGTTATTAGAAGAAGGCGCAAGTCGAGGGTTTCCAGGAATGCTTGGCAGCCTAGATTGTATGCATTGGCATTGGAAGAATTGTCCAACTGCTTGGCATGGGGCATATACTAGCGGATTTAAAAAAGTTCCAACCCTTATCCTTGAGGTTGTAGCTTCACAAAGCTTATGGATTTGGCATGCATTTTTTGGTATGGCAGGTACCAACAATGATGTGACTGTTCTTGATAGATCTCCTCTATTTGATGATATAGTTAACAATGTTGCACCATCGTGCGATTTTTTCGTGCAAGGTCATCACTATAATATGGGGTACTACTTATCCGATGGAATTTATCCTCAATATGCTACATTGATCCAGACAATTTCACAACCATCTTCTATGAAAGAGAAACTATTCGCAAAACGCCAAGAATCTACTCGGAAGGATGTGGAAAGAGCATTTGGTGTGTTACAAAGTCGTTGGCATATAGTAAAAGGTCCAGCACGTATGTGGAGCGCAACAGACTTGGGAAAAATAATGAAGACATGCATAATTTTGCATAATATGATTATTGAGAATGAGTGTGACCAAGGCATAAATCCTGAAAGTTGGCAGCCTGAAAGAGATGAACCAGTGGATGATGTTACTCCGGAACATGATTTTTCGTATCTCATGTCAAGGATGGCTGGTAGACTGAAACAAGTTCAAGATAAAAGGGTGCATAAAGATTTAAAGTGTGATCTTATTAACCACATGTGGGAATTATATGGTGGTCAGAATGACGACTAGCATTTTCTTAGTTAAAATGAACTTATTGTAATGCATTTGAACGTGTTTGATTAAGTATTAATCTATAATTATAACTAGTTTTGACATTTTATTTGAGCATATGAGTTATATTTCTCCATCTTGAAGTATGTAGAGAGTTATGATGGTTGGAATAAAGTCTTGCAAAAAAATGTTACACAAGAAAATTTTTTGCTGGACGATCAACTTCAAATAATAAACTGATTTTATTGGATGTGAATTTGGAGATATATAATATACCATTAGAAAGCCAAGGTAGTCTAGTATTCAACAAAAAAAACGGCACTAAAAAATAGTAAGTATGTAGAGAGTTATGAGGGTTCGAATAAAGTCTTGCAAAAAAGGTTACACAAGAAAATTTTCTGCTGGATGATCAACTTCAAATAATAAACTGATCTGATTGGATGTGAATTTGGAGATATATAATATTCCATTAGAAATCCAAGGGAGTCTAGTATTCAACAACAATAAACGGCACTAAAAAATATTAAGTATGTAGAGAGTTATGATGGTTCGAATAAAGTCTTGCAAAAAAGGTTACACAAGAAAATTTTCTGCTGGATGATCAACTTCAAATAATAAACTGATCTGATTGGATGTGAATTTGGAGATATATAATATACCATTAGAAAGCCAATGGAGTCTAGTATTCAACAAAAAAAACGGCAGTAAAAAATATTAAGTATGTAAAGAGTTATGATGGTTGGAATAGAGTATGACAGTGTTATAAGTTGCTGGAATTTTGATAGTTCATCAAACTTTTCGTTTCTTTTGGCATAATGTTATTGAACAGAATGTTGTATTCTTTTTCTAGAACCAACACAATAGAGCATATAAAAGCTACTAGAGCTCCAATCTAATTCACCATTCAGAGAAAAATTTCACTTATTCCAATCAAAGTAAAACATTAACTAAATAAATCCGATGCTAGCCTTGATAGGCCGGAAAGGTGTGTTTCAGATAGTCAAAGTAAAACATTAACTAAATAAATCCGACTACAATCTTATTCATGACACTGAATATGAAATGTCAAAATTAGTGAAGAATTTCATTTTCCCAATCTTTCAATATTTGAGCCTGCATGGCTTCATAAGAAGCTCTTAGTGATGGTGATAATACACTTAAATCTTGGTTCATGATATGTTGTTTTCTTTGCTCTTTCATCTTCATTGCATGATCTTCTTTTCTCTGTTTCTGGGCAGCTTCTTTCAATTCTATCTCTCTTTTCATGACTTGCTCTTTCAGCTCCATTTCTTTTTTCATTGCTTGCTCTTTCATATCCAAGCTTGCTTGGTTGACGCCAACTTGTTTCTCTAAAGTGCTTTGCAACCTGTTCAATGCAGTGTAGTTGATGCATTGAACACCGATTTTTAATTATGTAAGTTGAATCCGTTTTTGAACTTTGTTGCAATTGTAACCGTGCAAAATTGGTTACAAAAATCGGTTCCTAATATATGAAATTCTAGTAGTTATGTATGTGAGTATGGGCCAGTAGGCCGAGTTATCGGTTTCCCTTACTAGCACTACCGGTTGATGCCGAAGGCACTAGTGGGAACCGGTTAATGCTGGATATATTGGTTGGACCGGTTGATGCCGGATATACTTGCAGGATAGGTTGATGCTGGTTAGCCCTATACAGTAGCCAGTTACAAGACCATCAATTCATGAACATAGGATTAACAGTGTATAATAGTCAAAAGTCGGGTATATTATGGAGACTTGAGATAAGAGTAACTATTCTAAATGTACCTAGGGCTTGAAGCCGTGTTTTATCAGTGCATCAGTGTTTCACGTTCATATGATTATTATATTATCTGTGTTTATACTAAAGTGAATCATAGTATGCTTTTACCACTGAGCATAGAGGATTTGCTCACCCCATTGTTTTTCAAGTTAAGCAGCTGGCGGCGGACACGAGAGGGCGGGCGTGGTCAATGCTTATTTATGTTCATTAACTCATTGTTTGGTTGGGATATTTCATGTTTCAAGACCGGGACCATGTTTTGATGATTGAAACTTATTATATTTTCAAAGTTTTTTTTTTGTCTCAAATGTCTGAGAAATAAGAAAGAAGTTGAGAAGTTGATTTCCTTACGAACCTAACTGTGAGGTTTAGGTTAATCTTTAAAATTAAAAAAAGAGATTTTTTTTAGTAATGCCCAAAAAAGGTTTTAAAGAAAAATGTTTTTAAAAGTCTTTGAAAAATTCAAATTATTTCTGAAAAATTAGCGTTCTCTAAAGATAATTAAGCGGGCACTACACAAAAAATGTAAAGGAGGTGCAAATCTTAACAGGTCGGATTACTGGCTTGAGTTGCTTTATCTCGAAGGTTGCTGAAAAGAGCAGCCCATTATTCAGAATCTTGAAGAAGTGGTCGAAGTTCAATTGGTTGGAGAAGTGCCAAAAAGCTTTCAAGGAGTCGCAGAAAGTGTTGGCTAATCTACCTCTGTTAGCCAAACTATTTCAGGGGGACGACCTGGTACTTTACATCTCGATAGGTGTGGCGGCAGTAAGCTCAGTATTGCTTAGAGAAGAAGGTATGGCTCATTTCCCAATCTATTATGTGAGTAAGGTGATGCAAGGAGCTGAAATGAGGTATTCAGAGATCGAAAAATGCGCGCTAGCTGTGATGGTCGCAGTTAGAAAAGTAAGGCCTTATTTTTTAAACAACAAGGTCAAAGTCAGTACGAACATGCCTTTGGAAGAAACGTTGGGCCGACCTACCGTTTTAGGTCGACTAGTAAAGTGGGCATTGGAGCTGAGCGCGTATTAACCTCGGAGAGCAATCAAGGCCCAAGTTATACCAGATTTTATACAGGAAGGAACCAAGGTGGAGGTCGAATCTGAAGGAATGTGACAGTTGTATGTGGAAAGTTCAGTTTCTAAGGGAGGAGCAGGTTTAGGGATTGTGCTGATCTCACCTAAAGAAGATAGTTTGGAGTTCACAACCAAATCGGGATTTCGAGTGTCCAATAACGAGGCGAAGTACGAAGTTGTGGTCAAAGGATCACAATTGACCTTAGCTGGAAGAGCTCGAGAGATACAAGTACACTCTAATTCCTAGTTGGTTGTAGGATAATTTCAAGAATTGTTTGAGGTGAAAGAGGGCAGGACGCAGAAATACGTGGATGAAATGAAGAAGTTGCAAGAGGAGTTCAGCTTCTTCGAGTTGATTCAAATACCAAGGGACGAGTATGGTCGGGCTGATCTGTTGTAAAAAATAGCCCAAAATCTGGTCGATTGCATGAGTCAAAGTGTAACCTTACTCCATATGGAGAAGTGTGCAGTAGAAGTCGAGGTGGTAGAAATCCAAGAGGTGGAAGATTGGAGGGCCTCTATTTTGCAATAATTGAAGGAAGGGAACTTGAGGTCGATAAAAAGATTTTTCGAGCAAGGGAGGGTCCTATACAAGAGGTTGTATTCTGGACCACAATTTGAGGTGTGTAACCGAAGCAGAACAGAAGTACATGTTGAATGAGGTGCACGAAGGATGTTGTAGTGATCATAGTAAGGTTGGGACCTTGGTTGCAAAAATCCTTAGAGTAGGATATTTTTTGCCAACAATGAGAGCAGATGCAGTAACTATGGTTAAGAGGTGCTTACAGTGTCATAAACATGGACCACTTATCCACCAACCAGCAAATACAATAACCACAATGAGCGCCCTAATTCTCTTTGCTTAGTGGGGAGTTGACCTGGTGGGGCCTATGACACAAGTATCGGCACAAAAGAAGTTCTTAATTGTGGTTGTGGATTACTTCACTAAATGGGTGGAGACCGAGCCATTGGCAAAAATAACAGAGGATAAAGTGGAACATTTTTTGTATAACAATATTTGTTGCAGGTTCGGAATACCCAAAGTTCTGATCTCGGACAACGAAACTCAATTCAACGGGATTCCAGCTTGGTGCAAGGACATGAAGATCGAACAACATTTTGCCTTGGTAGCTCATCCGCAGGCCAAGGGTAGGTCGAGGTCGCAAACAGAATCATCCTGAACGGATTGAAGACAAGGAGGGAAAAAGTCTCGGGGCGTGGGTCGACGAGCTCACATCAGTACTTTGGGCATACAGGACCACCCCAAGGTCAACAACATGTGAGTCCCCATTCAACTTGATTTATGGGATGGAGGCACTACTATCGGTCGAAGTTAAGCTGGAATCCCAGAGGTCGAGCACGTACAACCGAGAGCAAAATGAAGAGTTGGCTCAGGAAGGTTTGGACATAATCGAGGTTTTAAAAATGGCAACATTTATAGATAAAATTACATATTTACAATCATGAAAGCAACTAATAACAGCCGACTCAAGCAACTATATAACTGAATTCAAAGAGAGACCTACAGGACGAGCATGTCGGTAGCCTAGTAACAATTGCACTAAACATACCCACAAGACTACGATAATACTAAACTACGCTCCCACAAGTAGAGAATTCTACCTCACATAATGGAGGATAAACACCTAAACAAAAGCAAACAAAACTAAGCAAAAGACACTAAAACACCAGCATAACTACAAGAACACCCTTCCCACCAGCTTGCTAGCTGCTCCGCAACAACACCTAGAAGCGACCACCAACATGGACAGAACATTGACCCAAGTCGCAGATCCAAAAACTCTAGTACTTCTATGGCTGACTAGATCCAGACCATTCGTTCCAAAATCCTCGCACAAATGGAACACCCCAGATCCGCAGCTGGAGCCCACACCTACCTCCACCCTCAACCCGCTGGCGACCTTTGTCCCAAAACACGACCATAGCCGCAGCCCGCACTCGCCGGAACAACTCGTCTACCCAACACTGAAGAAGATAAAAAAATGGGGTTGAGAAAAACTCTGACCTCAGCCCCAAGCACCGCGAAGGGATAATCGGAGCCAACAACTCGACCTCGTCGCAGAAGCGCCGGAAACCTACACCAGCAACTCTGCCATAGTCGACCGAAGCAAACGGAAAACCGCTACGCTGAGGAAGGAAAGCAAAAAACTCCAAGAGACAAGCCGTTCAACCCGATGATGGACATCATTGTGGCGGCATGAAGCACCCAACTGAAAGGAGGCATCGGGATTNAGGGGGGATGGAAGGTTATTGAGAAAATTGCATAGTCTACTACACCATTCCATCTTTATTGCACATTTACAACCCTTATATATTTATTAGTAAAGTAACTAAAATTATTATATTTATTTGCATATATACTAGATGTTCAGTTTTAACATATTTTTATATAATTAAAAAAATGACGAATTTAATAGGATAGTTGGTTTGAATTGGTAACTCCCCTAATTATATGGGATTTTAATTTTTTTTTATAACTCCATGTTTTATATCAATATCAACTTCATCATCTTCCAACTAGGGGTGCATAAAATATGGTTAACCGACCGAAACCGAAAAAAACAGAATCTTTGGTTTCGACCGAAACTAAACCGAATATTTAATTCAGATTTCGGTTTAAATTTTTTAAATATTTTGGTTTTTGTTCGGTTTTTATATAATCTATCGGTTAACTGAACCGAACCGAAAATCGATAATATACACATTGTTAGTGTTATATACTGAAAGCTTTGCTTTGGATGATATTACACTTTTACCGTTTATGAATGAGAATCATGTTAGATTAAACAAATTCTATGTTCTGTTGTTTTGCACTTAGATAGAATGGGTCGTCATCGGGCGAACAAAAGATCATTCTATCAGTTACTTGCGAAACAAGAATTGTGGTCACAACCTAGATGGAAATGAACACCCCATTCGAACGGTTGTAGTGTCAACGGTACAGTTGGTCTTGACTGATTAGTTGCACTAGTACATTTATGTATTGAACAGGATCTTAGAGAGGAGAAGTTCATTTTATACTGATCGTCGTAAACGAACTAGGCCTCGGTTTATTACTGCGTTCTCTTAACCCGTAAGATATTAAACAGACATATATATGCAGTACATATTACTTTGATTCACTTGGGTGAGGTTCAGTTCGCTGGATTAATATTCCTACTGTCTTGGGTAATATTGTTGTATGTATGATGTGCTGTTAGGAAATTTACGGTCACCATGTGCGTTAGTTTGATGATGTCCCCGAAGTGAGTTCATGAAGAATTGTTATGCTAAACCCTGCAGGTGGATTAAGTTCCGACATAATAATAATGTGATGAACGAGCGCTAACTCGGTGAAATAAATAATAAATTAATTAATTCTTGATGTCAGTAATCGAATTAATTAATGGACATTATATCTAAAGCATGGAGAGGTAAATCGGGTAATTATAATTGAAGTCTCAAATGTAATTTGGGCTAGGAAAAGGGAGTGCAATAATATTAAGTTAGTGGACCGTAATATTATTTAAGTAATTGGAAGCGTGGGTCTGGCCTACAGTTAGTCCATTAATTAAGGAGCCATGTTCCTAATCTCCTAAGGATCCCTACTGTAGTTGTATATATACATCATTAAGCTCATGAGAAGAGAGCAGACAATCACAATACACGTGAAAGCCGTGCCCCCTCTCATCTCTCTCTAGATCTCATTCGAGCTTTATCTTCTTCTTGTTGGTCCACCGGTATAAGTTGAAGAGGTGTGTGAGTAATACAGTAGAAGATCCCGTGGTAATCGAGACCCCGTGATCAGTATATATTCATCAACCGCGGAAGCCGGCAGCCGACGAACCACTGAGCACTGCGAGCCGACGGACCGCCGTCGTAAGCCCGCGACAGCCAAGAGAATGCCGCCGTGAGCAGCCGGAGCCAATGCGACGAACTCCGCAACCCGACTGGTGCACCACAGCTCACACGACTGACCGACGCGACACGACTGGCAGCCACTCGCCATCTGTTTGGGATCTCGACCCGTTCGTGTGTTGTTCCCAGTCATCCCGAATCCGACAGATTCAGAAAATTTTAAGCCGTAAGTTTTCTACGTCAAACCTTTAAATCCGCTGCGCATATGTTTACGTTTGCTATTGAATTCGTAACTTGTACATAACGAGATCCTCATAGATCCCAACACATATATGTTATAAAAAGCCCAATATAATGATTTAACGATACCCAACCATAGCACAAGGCCACCCACGACCCACCAGCATGTCTAGTCCACCACGAAAAAGAAGCAGTCCACTCTTCTCATCTGTCAATTGTCACCTCGACATCTCCCATAGGCCCATAGTACTTACTCAGTTACAGAGTTACTCTCCGTCTCTCCCCCTCCCACTCCCAGGCTGAAACCATAGTTCTGAAAATCGGACCGAACCGGGCGGTTCAACCGGGAACCAGCCAGAACACCGGTTCGGTTTGAGGTATTAAACCGCTGGGCTCAAGAACCGTTCACAAACCGTTCAAACCGGTTGAAAACCGGTAAAACTGGAAAACCGGAAACGGTTCACTACGGCCAACGGTTTTACATTTAGCACTTTAAATTTTAGACTGTTTGATATTGGACTCATATCTTTCAAGTCCATCATGATGTGGGCCATAAACATTAATGCCAACCTCATGCCCACGGTTCTCTTTAGTAGAGGTCCATTAATATTGCTTCCATTTATAGCCACTCTCCCCTCAATTTTTAATTTGATAAGCGATGTGGGTCTGGGGCATATGCTGCCAAACATGAAACATCTTTGACAAATTAAAACTTAAAAGAAAGTGGCTTGCTCCACTTTTATTTTTTATTTTTAATTGATGTCAGCAAATAAAAAAATACATAAATATTTAATAGATATATAAAAAGTATTATTAGTTAGTTTAAGTGTTTGAATGTTTTAAGTTGTCTTAATATTTAATTAATAAACTTTTATACATAAATTTTATTATATAAAATATTATATATATTTATTAATATTAATAAATTAAATAACGGTCCAACCGGTTCAACCACTGGTCGGACCAGTGAACCATTGAACCAGTAGCTTGACCGGTTCGATGAACGGTCCGGTTTTCAGAACATTGGCTGAAACCCTACCTCCGCGGCTCACCCATCCACCGCTCGTGATCCTGCTACCGCTCGGCCTGCTCCCGTATACCACACACTCCATGTCAGGCCAACACTTGACGTTGACCTCGTCTTCTCAAATCTCAAATGAGTTCGCCTCTGAAATCCCTTCGTATGGATTGCACATCAGGTTTGCGATTTTTAATACTTTGAATCTCTCTTTCTTCTTTTAATTCGTGATGATTTTGTTTTAATTGAACCAAGTGAATTTTGATTGAACCAACTCAAGCTCGTTATATATATGTATATTGGTAAATTTTTATGCCTTTTGAACTGAACCAATTTCCTTCTACACAAAGCTTGTGGGTTTCAAAATTGTTGACATCTGAACCAATTTGCTTCTCAAATTTTGTTGAGTTAGTTTTGGTTGAATTTTTTGATGGTGTAAGTAAGAAGATTTTTCATTGAACTGTTGTGGACAATTAATTAATTGAATTGAATGTCTGATGGTGTAAGTCAGAATTTTTTTTAATGGTGAAATTTTTTGAATTAGTTTTAGTCCTATTTACAAATTTCTCAAATGTGCCTTTGTTTCATAGACTTGATGTAAGTCATTGAACAAAACAATAAATAAAACATATCAAGTATCGATTAATGAATTTTTCGCTGAAATTATGGTCGCTATTTGTTGATTTGTTCTATATTAATTGAAAGGGTTAATAACTTTTTCCCATCTGAACTATCACGATTTTGGCGCATCACCATATGAACTTTTTTTTTTTACAAACCACCATCTAAACTACACGGGTTTGTCAAATTGCCCCCTAAACCAGAAAAAAAGTAGTTTTGACTAAAAAAAGCTGATTTTTGAGGGTATTTAAGGAATTTTATAATTTTTCCAAAACAAAAAGAAAAATGAAAAAAAACGAAAGAAAACAGCAACCCACCAACAGCCACCTCAAAACCCTAATCTCCGCTGACTTTGACCACATAATATGGAAATAAAATACGGATCAGAATTGCCAACAGTCACCTCCAATTATTCACGATCTTTTCTCCTTACTTCTTCGTGCAAGTGCCTCAATTAATACGGATCGATTCTTATCGATATACCGTTTGTCGATCAGAGCTTTTACGGAAAGGAATTATATGACTACCACGAGGAGCTGAGACATGTTGGGGTCATGTCTGAGTTTAAGGATGCATGCGAGTACATTGGGAATCATCTCATGTCTATAGCGGTCTCGTCAGCTCTGACTCGTGCCCATTTCTACTCGATACTGAGCTTTATCTGATTCTTGAGGGATAAACTCCTTCCTCCCGATGGTTTTATCAATAGCATCAAGAAAAATGGCTGCGGACTTCACAAGGCGAAAGGAGCCCCTGGGAATCCGTGCTTTACGACCCGGAATGGGAAGTCGCCTCTCATCGCACAAATCATTTCTGAGGTTCTAAGGCTAAACTGCAATTCACTTTTTTTTTTTTGGGCTTGAGAAGACACTGAAAATGACAACTAAAACGAATTAAGAACAATTACTGGATATATTAATTTGTTAAGCCAAATTGCCCCCAAAGGAAGAAAAGATAAACAAAATTTATATTACTTGCAGGTCCACTTTTCTATTATGTGAGGAGTGTGTTTTTGTATTTGTTCAATAAATAGACTTTTTTGGTGTAATTATGTTACAGAAAAAGCGCACGAGCCGAGTTTCTGAGCTCGAGAACCAGATTTCTCATCTCGAGAATTTTTTAGCCGAGTTTCTAAGCTCGAGAACTAGATTTCTGAGCCGAGTTTCTGAGCTGTTTTCTTTCCTTTTTTTCTTTTTTCTTTTTTTTTTTTGAAGAAAATATAAAATTCCTTAGATGCCCTCAAAAATCAGCTTTTTTTAGTCAAAACTACTTTTTTTTCCGGTTTAGGGGGCAATTTGACAAACCCGTGTAGTTTAGATGGTGGTTTGTAAAAAAAAAAAAAGTTCATATGGTGATGCGCCAAAATCGTGATATTTCAGATGGGAAAAAGTTATTAACCCTAATTGAAATTATGGCTACTCTTTATTGATTTGTTTTTTGTTACCCTGCTCTATGCTAAGAAATTAACTTCAATGTTGAATTTTAATTATGTTGTGATTACTAATTAGTTTCTTAATCATGCATTTTTTAGGTACAAAAGAGGCGGTTCGGGTCCTTCGGGATGTTCAAGGACTTTGAGTTCAAGTCCACTACGACCGCCTCGTGCATCATCGAATGATCCTGAACTTGAATTGGGCAATGAGGATGCCACGTTGGAGAAAGAACACATGGAAACATCTCATTCGTATGGAAAAGAAGAAGAAGAAGAATCATATGAAAGGAAGATGGGGTTCCGAGCCAAGGCGTGGAAACACTTTGTGGTGATAACGGGTGAAGATGGTAAGCAGAAGGAACAATGCAAGCATTGTGAAAAAATTTACGCAGCCAATACAAAATTTAATGGTACGTCTTCTATGAATCACCATATGAGGAAGTGAAAAAATCATCCTGATAATAAATGTCAAACATTTGCCATGTTTTATCAAAAATATAAGTGTGGGCACAAAAGAATGGAGTTCTAATTAGAAATTTGATCAAGAATCAATTAGAAAAGCCATTGCTCGCATGGTAATTTTTGATAAATTGCCTTTTTGATTTGTTGAGAATGAAGGTTTTAGGCAGCTTATGTGCATTTCATGTCCTGAGTTGATTGTGCCATGAAGAATCACTATAAGAAGAGATTGTCTGAATATGTTTATTGATGAAAAAAAATCACGTGAAATCTTTAATTAAGTCGTTGGGGTTTATAATATCTTCGACAACTGATTTGTGGACTTCTAATAAAAATCGTAGTTACTTGTGTTTGACATGTCACTATATTGATGATGAATAGAATTTGCATAAGTTGATTCTCAGTTTTGTTTCTTGTCCTAAACATAAAGGTGATGAGGTTGGTCATTTGATTGAGATGTGTCTTCTTGATTGGGGAATTGATAAGGTGTTTGGTATTACCGTTGATAATGCTTCTGCCAATGATGTGAATGTACCCTATTGGAAAAGAAGATTCATAAGTTGGGACACCTCTATCTTGAATGGAAAATACTTGCACATGCATTGTGTTGTTCATGTTACGAATCTTGTAGTTAAAGAAAGATTGAAACATAATAATTCTTCCATTGATCGTATTCGGGCGGTTGTTCGTTATGTGAGGTCGTCATCAATGAGATTGAAGAGTTAATCATGGAGGAAAAAATTAGAGTAAAAAATCATTGTGTCTTGATGTTGCAACTAGATGGAACTCTACTTATTTGATGTTTGACACGACTTTGATTTTTCAACATGTTTTTGATATGAGATCTATGATTCCAATTTTCGAAAAGATTTTGTGTCAGGTGGAACTTATGAAAAAATTGGCTTCTCCACCAAGTATGATTGGACCGTCGTGGAGAAATTTTCCTAAGTATTGCGTCATTTTTATGATCTCACCCTTCGAGTTTCGAGTTCACTCTTTGTGACTTTATACATTTTCTGTGATGAAATATTTAAAGTCCATGAGCATTTGACTGAATGGATGTGTTGTGATGATATTGATTTTATTGCAATGGCAAAAAAAAATGAAAAAGAAGTTTGACAAATATTGGGTTGATATAGAGAAATTCAATATGATTTTGTATGTTGGATTTATGCTTGATCCCCGTCACAAGTTTGGTGTCCTACATTACTATTTGAAAAGTATGCATGGTTCGGCTTGTGGAGAAGGGATAGCAAATTTAGCTAAGAGTGCTCTTTATGAAATTTTTTATGAGTATCAAAAAAATGAGTGGCTTGGTGTCATCAACTTCTACTTCGTCGCCTTCTTCGAATGTTGAAAATGTTTCGTCGAGTCTAATGGATAATAAGATGCGAATCCGAGAGTTGATATCCGGGATTGGGTTAGAAGAATCGGAGCTAGATACGTATCTAAATGAACGCTTGGAAAAAGCTTCGAAAGGTTTCGATGTATTGGATTGGTGGAAATTCAATAGTCATCGGTTTTTCCATTTTATCCAAATTTTCTCGTGATGCGTTGGCAATGCCCTTATCTACCATAGCCATAGAGTCTACATTTAGCACGGGGTGGTCATGTGATTGATGATTTCGAGCTTCAATGACCCCTATGATGGCTCAAGCATTAATTTGCACTCAATATTGGTATCGTCGTAGTCCTCATGGTTCGAGTTCGAATTCGAGATCTTCTTTAGAGAAAATTTCGGAACTTATTGAGAAGATTGAATAAGGTGATAAAAAATCATATTTTTGTTTTGTGATTTTGTGCAACGTAATTTATTTTTTATATTCTAGCAATTGTCTAAATTATTGTTAAAGTTGTTTCTTGAATTAGGTCTAACTGGATTGCTTTGCATAATTCCCAAGTATGCATTCACGTGCTGTTTTATAAAATCAAACCAAACATCATCCATCAATTCATTTTTATACGTTAATATATTACAAGACAAACATATACATACCTCCTCCTCCATCATTGTAGCCGGATCAATCAACTCCTTAAGCCAGTTCTGACCCACCTCATATTTAACGCCGACATTCCTCCTATTAAATAATATAATAAAAAGTTATTTTTTTAAAAAATATAAACAATTAAAGATCTTTTGGATGTACTTACATTTCTGGCTTCGTGGATTTGAGGGAACCGTTCAAACGCTCGCTCATCTTTGGCATACCGTCTGTTTTCGTCGGGACGATATGGACTTACAACAGCACGTCCAAGAAGTGGAGTAGAAGTGGACTGCAGCACCAGTGTCTCAGGGACGGGATTGGGGACGACTATCTTGGAGGTGGAGGGGTTGGCGGCAGTTGCCTTGGAGGTGGAGGTGGGATCGACGGCTGTCTCGGTGAGGGGATTGTGGACGGCTGTCTCGGAGGTGGGAGTGAGGGCACGTTGTCTCTTAGGGGAGGGGGTGACAGTTGTCTCGGAGGGGGTGCGGGAACGCTGTTTCTCATGGGAGCGGGTGGAGGAACGTTGTCTCGTCGAGGAGTGGGTGGGGGAACGCTGTCTTGTCGAGTTGACGGCTGGCTCGGACTTGGGAGGAGACTGTCTCAGATGGGGTTACGACAGAGTGGCCAACTCCTGTCGAATAATAGTCAGAAACTCCCGTAGAATGATTGTCGACACCTCAGAGTATATTCTGGCCATAACATTATCCATTTCAGCCCGTACGCACGCCCGAATATCCTCAATAAAGGCCGACCCATCTGTTGACCTCACCTCCTCCCGGTGCATCGGACTATCTTCACCCTCAGTCCGGGCCCACTTCCTCGGGTGCACAGCGTCACCTGCAATTTGAGATTGCAGAGCCAACGTGGACGGCTGTGTCGAGTCTTGCATACGGCGACTGGCCGGGTTAACTTGTCGCAAAACTCGAGGCCCTTCAACATTCAAAGTCGAGAGGTCCAACACGTCATTCTCCTCCTCATATAGATCCAGCGTCTCCTGCACCTCCAACTAAATTTTAAAAAATAGAACATAAAAATAAAGATAAAGAAATCATCAGAAATCGTTAAGACTTAAAAAAGAATTTCGGATATCACTTGCTAACGTTTCCAATAAAAAATGTTTAGGATCAAATAATACCTGTTGGTTAAAAAATGTATCTAGAAGGGTGACCTTCGGCAATGTCCAGTGAACCAGTCATGGTGGATGTCTCACCGAGGTACGTGTTCCACATGTACGACCTAATTTAGGGATTGCCTCATAGCACCATACTACGAACGCCCAGTGAAATCCGTAGATATGATATTTCATATTATTGTACTTGGGCGTCTGCAAGTAATCGAGCAGGTACTGAAACGAGTAACTCCCCCATGGGAATTTCTCCCACATCTGGTCTTCCTCAAGCAAAGCCCACCAGCAGTTATCAATATACCGAGGCTTGCTGTCGTCATGAGGAATGATAAAGTACATCAGCATTAGCATCATCGCCACTCTCACTATCACATTCCGAGAGGTACGGAACTTTCCCGCCTTGAAGTCACCACGCAAATTCTGCATAGTGATCCGCTTGCCTTTATATTTCTCAATGAAAATCGACGATGGAGGAGGAGAAAGCGCTGAGTTCGGGTCAAACGCAGACGATCCAAAAGCAAGCCCGGTCACCACAGCATACTCATGGGCGGAGAATTGGGTAGAATGGCTACCAATACGGAACTACATCTCGTTCGGGTTCTGACCGACACGAGTCACCTCGCGCAAAAGAACCCCATGCATTGCCTTTGTAGAGACATTAGCATTATCATCAAGCTGGAGGAACGGACCAAAGACCGAGCCTTGGAAAGCAGTCAAGGCCCCTTCAAAGTTGGCCAACTTGTTATTGATATCAGAACATATCAACTGCCGGCTGTAAACGTTGATCTTTAGCCCTTTATATTTACCGATCAGTTCTTTTCTCTTGTACGACCAATCCTAAACAATCGCATTGTTGTTGTTGTTGTTGTTGTTAAGTATTCAAATCAAATTACTTATACATTATCAAATAAAAACAACTATTTATTAACTATTAAAGCAGATGAAATTAAATAACTTAAATTAAATAACTTCAACAAATGGAAGTTATCTCTCCAGAAGAGATGTCCTCCGGACCCGTGCCTTCAGTCGCTGAGTTGCCGCCCGCCATACCCATTACGGCAGCCGTTGAGTCGCCGGCCGCAATAGCCATTAAGCCACCCGCTTGGTCGGCCGCCACTTGAATAGCTAGATTCGTCAATTCTTCATCATCTCTTAAGAAGTCCATGATGTCGACGTCGTTCATAATTTTTGGTTCTTTTTTTTCTTTTTAAATTTCTAACAGTTCTTTTACTTCTAAATATGCGAATTAATGTTGCAAGATGGAATCCCAATTTTTCGCCCCTCTTTCTTTTTTGATTTCTTCTCTGGAGAGGTGCAAATGTGAAAGTAGCATATATGAGACGTTTCGCTTTCCTTTTTTTTGTTTTAAATAATAAACTATGCGAAAAAATAGCAGTCGAGTCATATTCGCGTAACAAGCGTCATACTTTCGCAATTCCGATGCATTTTTAATAAACAAATAAATATAATGGTTTAGTTTCCGTATCCCTTTCGCAATTTAATACCCTGCGGTAGACCTGCAAACAAACGCATATCCGTCGCGAAACGGTCGCATAAAGAATCGCATTTATCAGACCATTTCGAACACAAAATATTTTAATAATTGTTTAATAATAATTGTTTTACACAAAAAGGGGTCTGCGAATATCCTGCTGTTGATCTGCGAATGAATTATGCGGCGTTTGTTTGCGCAATTATGTGTGTCGCAAAATAGAAAATATCCAAAAACAATTTTTGTTTAAATAAATCCTTCAATTATACTACAAATGTTGTGCGGTTTGTATGCGAAATTGTTTCGACTACTTGTCGCAGGTTCATTAGCCTAAACTGTTTTTTTTTTTTTTTTTTTTTTTCTGGAACGATAGGTTAGCCTAAACTGTTTAGAATTTTCTAAAATTAAATTCTACAAAAAAAACTTGTTATGCACCAACTAGGCGAATAATATGCGACGTTTGTATGTCGCAGAATAGAAAATTTCCAAAACCAAATTTAAAGAAAAAAATATTCTCCGATTATACTACAAGTGTTATCTGTTTGTTGTGCGGAATATTTTCGACTAATAGTATCAGGTTCATTCACCTAAACAAGAATTTTCAAAAAATTATATTCTACAAAAAAAACTTATTATGCACCAAATCTACGAATGTTGTGCGGTTGGTATGCGAAAGTTTTTGGTGTAATCGTCGAAGGTTCATTAGCCTAAACTGTTTAGAATTTTCCAAAAATTAAATTCTACACAAAAAAACTATTATGCATCAACTCGGCGAATAATATGCGACGTTTGTTTGTCGCAATTATGTGTGTCGCAAAATAGAAAATTTCCAAAAATAATTTTTATTTAAAAAATTCTTCGATTATACTACGAATGTTGTGCGGTTGTCATGCGAAATTGTTTCGACTAATTGTCACAGGTTCATTAGCCTAAACTGTTTAGAGTTTCCAAAAATTAAATTCTACAAAAAATATTATGCACCAACTAGGCGAATAATATGCGACGTTTATATTTCGCAGAATAAAAGATCGAACAGAAATCCCAACACTACTGTTGTTGCAGTAGCTTCAACCCCAGACGATTACAAAGGTGAAAAAAAAAATCGAAGGACGATCCTAACAAAAGCTGGGAAGAGGGAGCCGACGAGCTACCACAACAGCCAAACTCCAGAAAGAGGAGCCGTAGGCCAAGCTTGTTTGTGGAGTTCCAGGTAGAACTCCAGCATGAGGTCGGCCCCGACCACCACGAGTGCGATGACCCTCTCTCCACCGATAGGCTCATACAGGTTCTGGAAAGAGATCCCAGCCGACCAACCACCTTCTTCTGTCATGAAGACCTGGCCGACCACAACCTCGAGAGGATTGAGGCCAGCATTGACTCTGACAGAGGGCCGGCTGTTACGCCCCGGCCGCCGACGCGCGCTGTCCCGAACTTCAACCTTCCCACAGTTGATCCGGCAATACCCGGGCCCGGAGGTTTGATCTTCATCGTCGCTGTCTCGGCATATATGTTTCCTCCATGGGCCACGTTAATAAAGTTGGATAGCGGAATTTCCGCTCGTTGAATTTTTTCCTCCGACGAATTCGGAAGGTTAGGAGTTCTCAATTTGGACACAGTAATAATAAAGAATTGCCTCACAGGTCGAAAGAAAGAATTTTTATAATTCTGGTTATCTCCAGCGAACTGGTTCTCATATACAAGAGAAGGAAAAAACGGAGGGCCATTACCAAAGAGTTCTGGGGGCCGGCCGGAGGGGAAGAAAGAGAAGGGGCATGATAAGGATCGAAGATTACATGCTTTATGTAGACGGAGGAAACGACGTTTTGAAAAGCAGAAAAGACGCCTCAAAATCAACCGTAACGTTCCAACTGTCAACGGTTTCAAAATTTCAAAAAATTTATTATGTACCAACTCGGCGAATAATATGCGACGTTTGTATGTCGCAATTTTGTATGTCGCAGAATAGAAAATTTCAAAAAAAAATCGAGTAGAAGTGCGAAGGGGGTATGCGAGCAATATGCGGCAATTCACATACCCCTCGCATAACTGAAAGATGAAAGAAATAAAAATAAACTTTCGAGTAGAAGTACGATGGGAGTATGCGAGCAATATGCGGAAATTCGCATAACTGAAAGATGAAAGAAATAAAAAATAAACTTTCTTATAGAAAAGGGGTGTGCAAAATTGCATACTCCATTCGCATACCCCTAAAAAGTCCCTAAAGCCTAAACCCTAAACCAATACTTGATTTTATATCTTATGATGTAATAGTCTTTTCTTTAAATTATCGTTCATAATAATGTATAAAATGGCCATTGTTATATTTTTTAATAAGTGGCTTTCTTCTATTATCACTTTCAAACATAATCACATTATTAAACAATATATATCTATCTATCTATCTACCTTAACTCCTAATCAACATTTTATCTAAGATTGAGCTTGAACATTATTATATTTTTTAATAAGTGGCTTTCTTCTATTATCACTTTCAAAATATAATAAGTGGCTTTCTGCTATTGTATTGTTATATTTTTTAATAAGTGGCTTTTTTCTATTATCACTTTCAAACATAATCACATTAAACAATATCTATCTATCTATATAGAAGACCTTAACTCCTAATCAACATTTTATCTAAGATTGAGCTTGAACATTATTATATTTATTAATAAGTGGCTTTCTTCTATTATCACTTTCAAACATAATCACATTATTAAACAATGTCTATCTATCTATCTATCTATCTACCTTAACTTCTAATCAACATTTTATCTAAGATTGAGCTTGAACATTATTATATTTTTTAATAAGTGGCTTTTTTTAATTACCACTTTCAAAATATAATAAGTGGTTTTCTTCTATTATATTGTTATATTTTTTAATAAGTGGCTTTCTTCTATTATCATTTTCAAACATAATCACATTAAACAATATTTATCTATCTATATAGAAGACCTTAACTCCTAATCAACATTTTATCTAAGATTGAGCATGAACATTATTATATTTTTTAATAAGTGGCTTTCTTCTATTATCAGTTTCAAATATAATTACATTATTAAACAATATCTATCTATCTATCAATCTATCTACCTTAACTCCTAATCAACATTTTATCTTCTATTATCATTTTCAAAATATAATAAGTGGCTTTCTTCTATTATATTGTTATATTTTTTAATAAGTGACTTTCTTCTATTATCACTTTCAAATATAATCACATTAAACAATATCTATCTATCTATATAGAAGACCTCAACTCCTAATCAACATTTAGCTTGAACATTGTTATATTTTTTAATAAGTGACTTTCTTCTATTATCACTTTCAAACATAATCACATTATTAAACAATATCTATCTATATATCTGTCTACCTTAACTCCTAATCAACATTTTATCTAAGATTGAGCTTGAACATTATTATATTTTTTAATAAGTGACTTTCTTCTATTATCACTTTCAAAATATAATAAGTGGCTTTCTTCTATTATATTGTTATATTTTTTAATAAGTGGTTTTCTTCTATTATCACTTTCAAACATAATTACATTAAACAATATCTATCTATCTAGAAGACCTTAACTACTTATGAACATTTTATCTAATATTGAGCTTGAACATTATTATATTTTTTAATAAGTGGCTTTCTTCTATTATCACTTTCAAACATAATCACATTATTAAACAATATCTATCTATATATCTATCTACCTTAACTCCTAATTAACATTTTATCTAAGATTGAGCTTGAGCATTATTATATTTTTTAATAAGTGGCTTTCTTCTATTATCACTTTCAAAATATAATAAGTGGCTTTCTTCTATTATATTATTATATTTTTTAATAAGTGGCTTTCTTCTATTATCACTTTCAAACAAATCAAATTAAACAATCTATTTATCTATATAGAAGACCTTAACTCCTAATCAACATTTTATCTAAGATTGATCTTGAACATTATTATATTTTTTTAATAAGTGGCTTTCTTCTATTATCACTTTCATTTCATTATTGTTTATCCTTCACTTGCAACTTAATTTCATTCTTCTTCGACCTTGTGGTACTGCTCTAAAATGTTTAATTCCGTGGGTGGGATTTTTTCCCTCCATAATTTCAGGTATGCGAATGATATGCGATTTATCGCAAATTGTTCGCCGTTCTGCGATTAAAGGTTGCGTCTTTTCGACTCTCAATTTAAATGACGGCTGTTTTACTGAAAAGGTCGATGCATTAAAAACAATTATTTATATTATACGTATATTTTTTTAACCAGATATGCGAAATAGAATGTAATTTATTGTCATTACGTTATGCGAATGAAGTTTGATTCATCGCATTTTGTTCGCAGTTCTGTGAATTTGAGGAGTCGCCTCTTCTCCGAAACGTCCCCTCATTCTTCGACGCATAATAACGGTGGGCGTATCAAGGAGGATAGATATCTTCTTGAGTATATGACTGTATATCTTCTTTAACCAGATATGCGAAATCATTTATTGTCATTACGTTATACGAATGAAGTGCGATTCATCGTATTTTGTTCACAGTTCTGCGAATTTGAGGAGTCACTCCGAAACGTCCCCTCAGTCTTTGGCAAATTAATAACGGCGCGCGTATCAAGGATGATAATAATATTTTCTTGAGTATCTCTTCGTTAACCAGATATGCGAAATCATTTATTGTTATTACGTTATGCGAATGAAGTGCGATTCATCGCATTTTGTTCGCAGTTCTACAAATTTGAAGAGTCACCTCTTCTCCAAAACGTCCAGTCTTCAGCGCATAATAACGGCGTCGTATCAAGGAGGATAGATATCTTCTTGAGTATATCTTCTTTAACCAGATATGCGAAATCATTTATTGTCATTACGTTATGCGAATGAAGTGCGATTCATCGCATTTTGATTGCAGTTCTGCGAATTTGAAGAGTCGTTCCGAAACTTCCCATCAGTCTTCGGTAAATTAATAATGGCGCGCATATCAAGGAGGATAGATATCTTCTAAAGTCTTCTATAAAGGTAGCTGAGATAAGACAATAAGAATACTTCAACTCTGAGAAAATGGTCCTAATCCTAACTTAATTGTCTCATCTCGGCTACCTCTGTTGTACGACTAGTTGAGGAAAATCGAGTGTTTAAGAATAGAGAGAATGGTCCTGATCCTCCTCTTGTATTTGAGGGCTTGCTCTATCTTACCGTCGTAGGCTCCCAAATCTAGTATCCCCAAGAAGTCCATGCACTCGACCTGGTGATCCCACGTCTGCCCAGGCACATGGTCACTTCCCATGGAGCTATGCAAAATTGTAGGCTGAACAATTTGGAAGCGACCATCTATTTTAGAAGGCGTGGAATCTCCGGCGAACTGCTTGGTCTTCCTTGGTATACTAGATTGAGGCGCCAACGACGGCGAAAGCGAGCACGCCTTGAAAGACAAAGGTGATTGACTATTCAATCTCTTTATGAAATCTTAGTACGGAGACTTTAAAATGTTGATCGAAAGTGATAAATTCATTCTCCATTTCTCTCAACCTCTGTATACATTCCACTCGTAGACAGATGATAAAATGGAGATTGAAAGTCAAACAAGGGATGGTTCTTTTTCGAGCTAACTTGATGGACCGATCCCATGAACTTACCTAGCCTCCCGACTTCGAAACCTTCGGCATATGCATCCAATTGCTTCTAATCTTTCAAACTGCTGTTTCAACTCGCTGTCGTAGCTGCCTCTATCTAGTAATTCGTTTGTTCTGATGTAAGGTTACTTGTAAACTATTTCAATCGATGTAAAGTAGTTGAGTCGATGTAAAATTGCGACATACATACGTCGCATATTATTCGCCGAATTGGTGCATAATTAATTTTTTAAAATTTATGTTTTGGAAATTTCTTTGTCTGTGACTAATTACTAATAAATTGAAGACTATTGTTAGGCGAATCAACATGCGATTATTACTCGAAACAATTTCGCATAACACTCCTACTATAACATATATTTTTTAAAATATTTTTTGTAAATTTTTTATTCTGCGACATACAAACGTCGTATATTAGTCCCCCAGTTGGTAAATATTTAAATAATTAATTTTATAAAATTTAATTTTTGCACAAAGTTTTGTTCTGTGACTAAATTACTATTAGACGAATGAACCTGCGATTATTACTCGAAACAATTCTGCATAAAAACCGCGCATAACACTCGTACTATAACGATAGCATATATTTTTTTAAGTTTGTTTTTGTAAATTTTCTATCTGCGACATACAAACGTCGCATATTAGTCCCTTAGTTGGTAAATAATTAATTTTATAAAATTTAATTTTTGGAAAGTTCTTGGTTTGTGACTAAATTACTAATAAATTGAAGACTACTGTTAGGCGAATCAACATGCGATTATAACTCGAAACAATTCCGCATAAAAACCGCGCATAACACTCGTACTATAACGAATAACATATATTTTTTTAAGTTTGTTTTTGTAAAGTTTTCTATTCTGCGACATGCAAAATTGCGACATACAAACGTCGCATATTAGTCTCCCAGTTGGTAAAAAATAATTAATTTTATAAAATTTAATTTTTGGAAAGTTTTTGGTCTGTGACTAAATTACTAATAGGCGAATGAACCTACGATTATTACTCGAAAATAATTCCGCATAAAAATCGCGCATACAAACGTCGCATATTAGTCTCCCAGTTGGTAAATAATTAATTTTATAAAATTTAATTTTTGGAAAGTTTTTGGTCTGTGACTAAATTACTAATAGGCGAATGAACCTGCGATTATTACTCGAAAATAATTCTGCATAAAAATCGCGCATAACACTCGTACTATAACGAAAAACATATATTTTTTAAGTTTGTTTTTGTAAATTTTCTGTTCTGCGACATGCGAAATTGCGACATACAAACGTCGCATATTAGTCCTCCAGTTAGTAAATAATTAATTTTATAAAATTTAATGTTTAGAAAGTTTTTGGTCTGTGACTAAATTACTCATAGACGAATGAACCTGCGATTATTACTCGAAACTATTCCGCATAAAAACTGCGCATAACACTCGTACTATAACGAATAAGTTATTAACATATATTTTTTTAAGTTTGTTTTTGTAAATTTTCTATTCTGCGACATGCGAAATTGTGACATACAAACGTGGCATATTAGTCCGCCAGTTGGTAATAATTAATCTTATAAAATTTAATTTTTGGAAAGTTTTTGGTCTGTGACTAAATTACTAATAGGCGAATGAACCTGCGGTTATTACTCGAAACAATTCCGCATAAAAACCGCGCATAACACTCGTACTATAACGAATAACATATAGTATTTTTCTTAAGTTTGTTTTTGTAAATTTTCTATTCTACGATGTACAAAATTGCGATATACAAACGTCGCATATTATTCACAGAGTTGATAAATAGTAATTTTTTGGAAAATTCTTGTTCTTTGACTAAATTGAAAATAACTATTAGGTGAAAAAAAGCAGTCAACCAATGCGGTGCGTAACACTTGGAAATGTGTTCGCATATTGATACATCATGCGAGGTTTATATGGATATACGATTCGTAAATATGCAAAAACAATACGCATAATCGATAGTTATCTAGCCTTATAGATTTGAATATGCATATCGTAAATTATGTTAGTTACTCATAAATAATGCAGCGTTTGATTTGGATATGCGATAATCTAATTACGCGACAGTTTTTTACATATCCTAAATGATGCGGTTGATCTGGCCTGGATATGCGATTACAAAATATAATATAAATTACTTTTACGTATTTTTTCATTACGTTATGCGAACACAATGCGATTTATCGCACTTTGTTCACAGTTCTGCGAAATTTCTTTCAATATTAATTTCCGTTCGAATATTGTCGCTGATTTTGCTGGGAACACAATACGATTTTATCGCACTTTGTTTTGTTTTGACATATGAATCATGATTAAACACATATACTTCACAGAAGAAAAAAAAATATTTATTATTGCTGCAGTCAGTCCAACAAAATAAGCCAAACAACTTTTGATTACATGTCCAGTGGATTCTAAGGGTCGAGATCGAAGACTTCCACCTTTGGTGGTGGCTGATGGATCTGACCATCACCGTCATCGTCTATGTCTTCCCCCCAGATTGGGTCGTCAACCGAAGCACCAGGCCCGCCCTCCAACTCGATAGCCGCTGTGTTGCGCTCGGTAAAAACCTCGTAACACTCACGATACCAAGGGAATCCTTCCGAACGGAAAAATGCCTGAGCGTCGGTCTCCTGTGTAATAAATTTGAATCTTTTTAGGTTATTATGGCCGCGTCACAAAAATGCATGCTTGAACAAACTAAAATAAAAAATCAAATGAAATTTACCTCATCCCGCACATGCGCCCAGTACATGTGGTTAACCTCTACAAAGTCTGAACCAGGACGCAAGAGGACGCCTGGAATCCTTAGGAAAGCAGAAAATTCATCGAAATAATTTCTGAGCCACTGAATCTTTCGCCGGACTTGGGAAATAGTATACTCCCTCTTCAATGCATAACTCAGCGTTTGGTTCAGTAAACTTGAAATTTCTGCCCACAAGGAATTGAACACAGGGCCTTGGTGTATGTCTGCCTTCTGACGGCACTTTTTGAAAAAAAATCGGTAGCAAATATATTCCTCATCCTCTATCCAGTCCACGCCACGGAAGCGGATCGCAATCTTTTCATAGGGTGAAATCTTTTCCATTTGTTTTTTCACAAACGTGCGCCTCCTTGGTATTTTTTTTTTTCTTTTTTTTTTTTGCTGCGATCGAAAGTTAAGATTTTGAGAAGTGAAAGGTTAATTATTCAACAAAGAGAATGAAATGTTAATATTTACAGATAGCATTTAAAGCTAAGTAGATATACATCCCCTCGAAAACTAAATGAAGAAGCATGCAAATCGTCACAGTTTTTTACGTGTAAGAGCAGACAATCAATCAATGCGGTGCGTAACTTATGCGAATAATATGCGAAGAACTTTCGATTTGGATATGCGGTGCAGATAATCAATCAATGAGGCAATGCGGTCCATATGGATATGCGAAAAAATGGCGGATAGTCGCAAATTATGCGGCTTTCGATTTGGATATACGATTCGTTAATTATGCGGTTGAAGACATGGCGATGAACCTGCGAATCAACCCAGTTGTGCGATTATTATGGGACATGATATGGGTATCGCATAATCAACCAATTGTGCGATTATTATGGGACCTGTTATGCGGATCGCGCAATCAACCCAGTTTCACTACTTTCTGTTAGTCAATCGTGTGTGTGCAGGTCACAACTTAGGGTACCAACACAGTATTTTTCCAATTAAAAGTAATTTTTCCGTTAAATTGCTTTACAAATTGAAAACTCCAATGAGGTACATAGCATAACATAACGTCTCCATCTTCATCTAAATTGTCATGGAACATCTCCTCGGGCGTCTCGATGTTGTTCTTGGATGAGGAGTTGGTGCGTTTTGACCTTCTTCATTTGAAAAAAAGTCATTAACACCATCGTATAGAGGGCACTTCGCCATGTTATGCCCGGTGACCCCACATCGAGAGCACATCTGCTGACGTCGTACTCGACGTGATGATCCTTCATCAGTACCCCGAGGATATCCAGTATGTGTAAATGAACTAGGGCCTACTTGATATAATTATATGGGGCCTCGTGTGAAAATGCAGAACTATCAACACCAAAAGAACTAGGAAATACACCTTGGGACGCCATCATTTGCGTGAAGCTTTGTTGCGCCGTCCCCGGAATCCCTACATTTACTCGCTTCTCCAACTTCAGGTAAATGTTGGGATTTCCTTGTTCTTCAATCAGCTCTAAGATATCGTCACTGGATTCGATTTTTATCTTCACAGCTCGTTCCCTTCCATCAAATACTGCCCACAATATGTACTCAAAATTACAAGGATTGGCCTTTAATAATGCTTGAGCACGAGAAACTACTTCAGAATACATTAGTCGGCCGTAATTTATTCTCATCAGCTCTGCCACTCCACCAAGATATGAACCCCCGGAAAATGAACCACCATAGTGCAGGAATACTTTAACACGGTTGCTAGCCATTCAAATAAGTGAACAACAAAAACAATTAAAATGAAAGAAACAGAAAAATGCAATAGATGAATGGTGCAGAGTGCAGACGTTAAATTGTTAGAGATCACAGTTTTTTTGCCTACAATATAAATGCAGAGACAAAATCCTCACATGTGACAAAAGCAGTCAATTTAATGAGGTGCGTAACTTATGCGACAGATATGCGAAAAAATTTCGAATAGTCGTAGAATTGCAAGGTCGATATGGCCCTGCGAAAAAATGGTGCATAATCGTCAAGTAACTTATGCTTTATTCGATTGGTTATGCAATTCTTAAATATGAGATCGAAAAAATGTCGCATAATTGTCAATTATCCGATGTTATACTGGATATATGCGAAATTTTTTCGCATATTAATAAATTATGCAATTGACTTGGATATGCAAATACTAAAAACTGCAAAGTCAACAAATTATGCAAATTATATGCGAAATATTTCGCATAGTCATAAATTTGCAAGGTCGATATAGCCCTGCGAAAAGAAGGCACATAATCATTGTAAATTATGCTGCATTCGATTTGGATATGCGATTCTTAAAAATGCGAAAGATGTTCGCATATTTGTAAATTATGCGTTTGATTTGGATATGTGATCCCTAAATATGCGAAATGTTTTCACATAGTCATAAATTATGCGTCGGTTGGATATACGTTGGTTCATCTGAACATGCGAGTGTAATATCGCATAGCATTTTGTGAATTTTGAGGCGTAAAAGAAGTTATTTGACGGCGGATGTGTAAAAAAAAGAATAAATGTATAAGGTGGTGAAAAAGATTTTGACCCATTATTTTTTCTGACGGTTCTTTTCGCTATCAAATTGTCCTTTTCTACGGTCATCAAACGACAAACTCCTTCTCTGCTCATCAAACGACAGATTCAATTCACATCCGCCCCCAACACTTGAAAAGCTTCTCGCCGTAATTCTTTTCAGATTTTTTCTCCTTTGGTCGGCGACGGTCGCCCCAGTCAAACCAGAGCCACAAATCTGGATGCAACAGTCGAATCGGATCGGTGGTCGATAACGAGGGCCGACGCAGCAGCACCACAATCGGCGAACGTCAAACCAGAGCCGCCGCATTTGCCCCTCGCTGGCCCCAACTACGGTCTGTGTTAACCATCCGATTGGAATTTTTTCTCAAAATTTGTTCTATGTTTTGCAGTTTATTGTGGATGAATTTGCAAGAGAGTTTCATATTTGCATAGCTTAAATGTTCCCGAACTCTATTTTCGGCCATGTGATTGTGATGAGAATGGATTGGAATTGATGTTTTTCTAATTTGTATGTTATTGGCACAGCATAGCAGATTAACAAATTGATTAGAACAATTGGAATTTATGCAAGCTTTTGTGGGAATCGCAGTTTTGAAATTATTTTGTCTATCCTCTTTTAAAAACTGTTGGCAGTTATCACCATTTTAAAAATTATTTTCCTTCCTATGTTCCTATTAATTAACTCCTATTAATTCAGCACTGAAATTCAGCACTGGCGCGTAGCTTCTTTCCATGTAATAGAAAGTTTGAAACTTCTGAATCTCCGATTCAATCTTCTCTACATCTACGAAAGAAGAAAAAAATCCAAAAGTTCTTCTTTGTTTTGTAGTGATAATTTTGTAATGATAATACCAAAAAATAAAGCTGGCTCAATCGTCGGTATGTTGATCCTTACGGGCCTCTTGAATCCTCTCTTTACCTATTTTTCTTTAATTTGTTTTTATCTCTAATGTGGCTTTTTTCCTTTCGTTATTATTGAATTGATAGGAATTCTCTTGTTAAAACCCTATGAATCGATTAAAACCTCAGATTCATACTAGAACCACGATGATTCAATAAAAAATCATAAGCTAAGCCACAGATTCCCTGAGTAAGAACCACTGGCGGCCGGCGCGCAGCTTCACCGCTTCAATCCACGGCCACAGCTTCACAGATTCAGTCTCCGGAGGCCCAGATTATTTTCAACCGTCCGCTTCAGGTATTGATGGCTAAATCTTTGGCTTTTTGAATTTTTTGTTGTTTCATGTCTCTGAACCATGTCTGCACACACAAATGCACACTGGCCATGGGCTGTGATATGTAAAATGTGAATTTTAGGATTTTTTTGTATAATTGTTCCATGTTTTCATATATTTTTTTTCTCAATTTCCATAATTTTTGTTCTCAGGTCTTTTTCTATTGTAGATTTCTTCCCAATTTTGATATGCCTACACGTGCCCCTTTCTTTGTGCAATCGCAATTTCTGTTCATGACCTACTAGATATATACATCGGAATAACCTTGATATCTTTGAAAGGCCTTGAAATTAACCCAGACGTAAATACTTCTTCTCAGCCTCGGTCTGCAGCGGCGGACCAAACCTCAGCGCCAAGGACGGCCGTGGAAACTACAGGCCTAAAATCCTTTAATCAAGGTTGGTAAAATATCTTTGTCCAGAAGATATTGGTATTTCTCGCAGTTGAATATTTGACTTATTTGTTACCTTCTTGTGTATCTCCGTGTATGCTCTATATTACATCTCAATATGTGGGATCTACTTGGAATATGTTTTTGTGAATGAATGACTGTATATAGTTGCTCGAATATAATCCTAATTATGGATGGTATTACATGAGTTAATTTCGAAGAATTGGTTACGAATATAAAGGTGAGTTTAAGACATACAGTCATTGGTGTATCATGAGTTTTGTGAGGTAGTCTTGTTGAACTGGAGGTTATAAAAACAGAAAATAACTACTTCTGCACACAACGCTGCTTCTTTATCTCTAATTCTCTATGTTTTTTGCCCCTCTGGTCATTTGTTTTGGCTGTCTCATCTTTAAACAACTCGTAGTCCTATATAATGGCCTTCTGTAGACGCATGAATGACCCAGCTATCGATTTCATAGTGAAAGTTGATCTTAAGTTGTGCTCAGTAACACGACTGTGCACTGCCTTGATGCTTAGTAGCATCAGCAGTTTTCTGCCTTTTCTCCTGTATGCTAGTCTATGTTTTGAGTCGGCACGAGTTTTCGTCTTAGATTTTAATGGGTTTAACAACAACTTTCATGCATATTCTTCGGAGAAAGTTATGCACGGAATTTCTTTGTGTAGTCCTCACGTGTTCCCCAGTTGGATAGGAGCATCTATTTTTAGTTGGACTTGTATACTATGCTGGACTAGGATTTTCAATCTTGTTTATTTTTCATTATCAGATAGCTGGATTTTGACTATGTAAGTTGTACTCTTTGATTTTTTAGTTTTTATTTTTATTTTTTCCTTCTGTTTGGATTGTAGAAATATAATTTGGAGTTTTATGAACTTTTAGTCTCTAGTGATTTGGACTTCTGAATTTTGATCTTCCACAAGTATAGAACTCAATGTCCGATCATATAAGCTCTTCAAGCAGAGTTAAGATGAACATAAACTAAAATTCTATAAGCTTACAAACTCTTCAGCATGTATAGAAGTGTAATTTTATTACCTTTTTATATGTTTTCTTTTCCAAAACTTAAGTGCTGCGCATGGTGATCATTCTAACACATTCCTTTGTCTTTTTTTATGTTTGGCAGGTCTAAAAGTATTTCTACCCCATACTTCATAATCCTCAGACATCATAGCCCGGACCTCCTAAAAGATGGATTTTACACGCGAGTGGAAATCTCTCTGGCCCGTATCCTCCACTTTCTCCCCACCAGTCCTTATCCCGAACAAATCACATGAAACACCCACTGGCCCACTAATATTCACCCCTAGGCCGAGTTCCTCCACTATGATCCTCCACTCTCCCTACCTTTCCCCACGCCTTCCCCCGCCATATCCGTCCCTCTCCCTTTCCCGTTTTGTCCGAATTTACAATTCTGTCCCTCTCACCTCCTCCTCTGTACCCTATCTACTCGGTGCCGAACTTCTCGATTACTCGTCGTCCTTCCACGGCTTCAACTCTCTCCAGTTGCTTCGGATTCCGAACCGAAATCTGATTGTCGCATTCTTTCTAGCCGGGGAAAATTCCGATACAGTGGGTTTCTCATTGCTTCATGTGAAAGACGGGATTCTAGGCGTTCGTTCACAAACGGAGGACCTTTTCCATGTGGCGAAAGGGGGTAATTTGAGTCGTCATCGGATAACCCTTTTTCTGGTTAATCCCGTGGATGAGTTCTGTTGTGGTGGAACACTTGGAGATGTGGGTAATAATAAACCCAAGACTGTCACGGTTGGCTTTCTGATGGTTTGCACGCATTTTTCTGTTTTTTGGTACGGAATTGGGATGAGTTTGGTATGTGGACAAGATGAGTATCCCGTTCGTGTGGATTATCTAGGGTGTGCTGATGCTAAGAACCTCTTGGGCAATATGGTGGTCAGTGCATGTTGGAACCCCCATCTGAAGGAAGAATGCTTGGTTTTGTTGGAGAATGGTGATTTGCTGTTGTTTGATGTTAATTCTTCATTTAGGGATAACGTCGAGGCGAGATTTTCGCTCAGTGGAAATAATAGGGCTATTAACAAAAGGATGCACATCTCATTGACGGATAAGCTGGGATTGGAGAAAGAGGAAGGTCGTAAGGAAGGCCGAGAATGGTTGAAGTGTGAGTTCAGTTGGCATCCTAGGATACTCATTGCTGCTAACCGCACTGAAGTTTTCTTGGTCGATTTAAGGTCCTTAGAGGACTGTGGTGTCCGTTTTTTGCTAAAGCTTGACATGTTGTCTGAGGAACAAAATGATGGATTTTTCGCTCTGTCGAGGGCGGGCTTGGATGGGTTCTCCTTTACCGTGGCCACAAAACATTTGTTACTTCTTTGTGACGTGCGGAGGCCATTGATGCCCGTGTTGAGGTGGGCCCACTGCATTTCGAATCCACGATATGTGGAGGTATTCAGATTGTCTGATCTGAGAGCAAATGCAGAAAGTACAGAGTACGATTTGGCTTCAAAATTGGGGTACTGTATCATGCTGGGGTCTTTTTGGGACAACGAGTTTAGCCTTTTCTGTTATGGCCCCGAGTGCAATGGAAACGAGTCTTTATCTTCTAAAATTTCAAAGATGTGCTATTCGTACAATGCATGGGGACTCCCGTCAGAGCTTTCGTTGTCAGATTGCGATTGCAAATGCGGTAGTTGTTTAGTCAAGGAGGAATTCGCAGAAATGTCCCGTCCAGTTTGGGTTGACTGGAGGCAGAAAAAACACTTGGCTTTGGGATTTTGCATTCTCGAGGCGGATATTTCTGCTCAGCTGTTCTCTGTAGATAGCTTTGGCGGTTTCGTGCTAATTAGACTAACGTCATGTGGGAAGCTTGAAGCTCAACCTTACCATGCAGCATGGGAACGAGAGAAATTTCAGGGGCACAAGCGGAAAAGTGCTGATTTGGAGGAGAATCGTTTATATGACGCTATGGAGTTGGAATTCGAGGGGGTCAAGAAAATGCAGCACATCGAATTGAGTTTTCTTGAAGCCTTCTTGAGAAATGAGCTAGAAAAATACATCGTCAGCAAAAGAGAAAAAATCGAGGAGAGTGGTGAAGGTGCCGGGCCCAAAAAAGGGCATTTTGATAAGTCGGATTTGAATTTCCATAAAGAAATGTGCCACAAGCTGAAGGCTCTCGGGCCTCTGGAGGCCCGAATCTCAGCCGTGTTGGGTGGCATCAGCTGGCCTAGAAGCGTGCACGAGATTGGTCTCATGAGTGTGTTTGCTGCTCTGCCCACGGGTCTATTGCGGTCCGCTTTTGCAGTCTACTCGGATTTCGACGTGGATAATTGCAATGAGCCCCTCGAGTTTCTCGATATTCCAGATCAGCCCCAGGCCCCGCCTTTCCCTTTCCGGAGACCGTCCTTCCGCAGCAATCAGTGGTCAACCAGAGTTCAGCCCCCTGATTCCCTTGTTGGTCCAGTTATCCCTCCCCTTTTCTTGACTGCACTATATAGGCTATTGGTCGAAGAGCGTAAAAGCAAAAGAGAGCTTTACCCGGAAGAATCGGAAGCTTTCTCAACTCACGTTCAGTTCAAAAGTCAGTGCGAGAAGGTTATGGAGGCTGTCAGGGAGCACGTTGCTGAAAATCGGGAAGACGATTATGTGTCGCTTGCGGATGACATTGAGAGTATGGCGAGTTTAACACAAAAATCGAAGATGTTCTCTTTTTACAAGCCGTCTTCTTTTTCGGAAAGTACACCTTGTGTGGAAAAGTGGGAACCTGGGTCTAGAAGTTGTATATATTCAACCCATGTTTTTGGGAGAAGCGAATTTGTGGAGTCTGATATTGGTCCAGGAATGGTGGGGAAGGAGCTGTTTGATGCGGGCTGCCCGATTAGGTTGAAATTTGAGGATTTTAATACTGATTTCGGACCAAAGGAGTTGGAAACTTTGCGGAATTTGAAGAAGCAGGATATGGATTTCCAGAGAAGTTTTAAGCCATATCAAGAGTACATCAATAGGTGCTGATATGATTGCTTGCTGCTTTCACTTTTTCTGCTTTGAAGTGGAATTCGCGCTGCGTGTCCCTGCAGAACAATCGAATTGGTATTTTCATTTCTGAACTATGTTGATTTTTCTTTTCCACCTGAGAACTGTCAACATTGGCTTTAATCTCGATTCTCATTGTTCGTTTTCCTTGCAGACGTAAAGAGGCGTGTTGCCTTTGCAAAGTGCATGTTCTGATGGCGTGTCTCCTTTACTCTTGCTTTGTTTTTGGTAAGTTTTGTTTTTTTGACAAGCGTGGATGTTTGTTAAATTTTATAAATAGTTTGTGTAGCTTTTGGAATGTACAGACGTACCTTTGTAAGTAAGGATTTCAAATAGTCATATTTTATATATTTCATTAGTTAGACGAGTGGGTTTGACACTGGAGCTCAAATGAGCATTTGGTGTTTTGGATTCCTACATTTTTGTGAATTACTGTATGTTATGGCTTTAAAATTTGGGTAAAAGTAGCTTGGACAAGTTAATTCTCTGTCGTAAAAATTCAGAAACCAAAGTACCCATAAAAGTGCAGAGTATATAAGAATGTTTCTCAATGTTAGATTCTGTAGTTGGGATGCCGGTTTAGAATACGCTTAACTTGAAATTCTTTTTGTCCAATCAAAAGTCGGTACACTATAACATAGTTATTGATGCTTTGGACAAGCATGTTAGTAAGGTTTTAGACAAGCATGCACTCGATCAGCATATGGTTGGTTAATGTTAGAGTTCCAGATTCGGGAGGAAAGGATCACCATTAGTTGGTGAGCTTAGGTGAACCTTAGTAATGTTTCATTCCCAAACTAATTAGTGATTAGAAGAGTAGCCCAGTAGACATATAAACTAAATCCATTTACCAGACAACTTTATTCCAACAGTTAATTGTAATAATTCTCATTCGATGTGCATTCACCTCTTCCATCTATATCATGGTTTGATCTCAATTTATAATGTTTCTTCTCAACGCATGATCTTGCACTCTGTCACTTAATTTGGAATTTTCAGTGAGTAGTTCGGTCCAAGATAATCCACAAATATGCCTTTGAGAAGATCCATCTCCGGCATTCTCCTCTGGCCCTTTTTCTCTTTTTCCCCAAATATGTTTTTAGGTGTTTAGGGACAAAGGAGATACCGAGTTTGGCTGCCCCAATTAGATCATCGCAATTCGCAAGTCGATGGATTTTCTTAGTTTCAAGAATTCAGTTCTATACTTCCGATATTTTCTAATATCGTTCGTCGTGATGTTTATGAGGCAAAGTTTATTATTTTTGTTGATTCTGAAAGCTGTCTTTTTTCTACTGCAAAGACCTGTTGAGTTTTTATTTATAATAAATTGTGAATTATGATCTCGAATTTCCAGTCAAAGTTATTAATTGAATTTGAGATGATAATATTTGGACTGTAGATAGGGCAGAATAGAGCTGAGGAGGATCATGCCTCAAACCTTTCACACTGGGTCTGCTTTAAGTTTTTGACTGCCCATCATACAATTGGTGAAAAAAATAAGTGGGCCCATATTATTGGGTAAATTTTCATTAATGCACTACTCGTATGCAAAACCAGTGAGTTTATGCAAAACCAAGAATTTTTAGCATGTATTGGGTGTATGCCAGGTTTAACGGTGTGAAGTTGTACCTGAAATGTATGCTGTGGGATTGTATTTTCTCAAGTGTTGGTAGTTTCTGTTGCTCTTGTTTGTAAAGCAGTTTGTCATTGCTTTGGTTTTACTAAGTTAATTGTGAAACATGCAATGTGGATTATGGAGAAGAAGAATTATGGCCAGTAAATAGAGTAACTGGTAGTTAATATTGCACTGTTATTGGATTTTGTAGCTTGAATTAGCTACGAAAAGACATTTGCTTATTGTAATTAGTTTTGTGTGGGAGGGTCTTTTAATGTCTCTTTCCAGTTAGAGTTTTCCTTCATAGAAGTATGATCATATTTTGTTGAAAAAGTCTTATTCATCACTTTGCATATTCATAAGGACTGATGATGGTCGAGGGTGCATCATTGACGGGTTGGTCTATACTCTATAATATACACGTGGTGTAGGAATCAAGAACTGAACTGCCGGATGTTTTAGTCAAGACGTCAGAAACTTCATATTGAAAATATGATATACCTTCCTTTCTGTCTTTAATCTTTCACTACTTATGTTTGCAATAGGTGTGTGACATACTTTATCTTGTATTCTTCCTTTCCTTTTGCATGCTACTGTAGAATCTTGAAAATAGTCTTACTGGTACGTTTTGTTTATAGCATTGCAGAGTACTCGGTAGAGAACTCTCTTATCAAACCAACATATATGTCGACTTATGAGAGTGCAACAGAACTTCTCTCTCTATCTCAACTTCGAATTAAGCTTCTGCTTTTCGGCTTCAATGGCATCGGGAACAGGTCATATCTCCTGTTTGCATGAGGTCAAATTTAACTATTCTGGCCAAACTCTTATTTTTACTTTGTAGTTTTTAATTCACATGGTAGAATTTGGAAATTTTACAAACCACATCATTACTTCTCTACATGTCTTCAACCTGTCCGAGGATAGAATGGTTTCTAAATTGACTCGAGTTGGTTTTAGTGTACTGTTGTTCATGCTTCTTTTTGCAATTTTTGTTTGAACTCTTACATATGAGTAGCTGGACTGAGCAACTTTCTTTGCTTTGATGATTTTTGCAGGAGTGTTTGGTAATTTGTCTTAAGCCTCAGGAATGTTCTCAAAATTTAATAGGCAAGGTATTATAATTATTTATATTGTATTGTTTGTTTATCCTCGATGATATGATTAATATATATGATCTTTTTCCATTGATTGATTTGAAATAGGAAGATAGATTATTCCAAAAAACAGATGAAAGCAAACGGATTATCGTCCATGTTTATTTTGAATTGTCCCAAGCTAGTTTGTATAGGTTTTTATTTTTCTTAAACGAATATGTGATTTCTCTTTTAACTATATTAATAGAATCTGAATATTTAGTAGTTTCGTGCATATGTTTTTTTATATTATTGTCATGTGGTATTATTGTTTCGTCATTAAAATATCAGTGTTTAAGTGTTATTGAGACACTATTTATTACGTTGCTAAATTAAGGACACAAATTATTAAAATTGTATCTAATTTAAATACTAATTACCAACGCATGAATTTTGTGTTACAAAAATTCATAACAGAGACGCATTTAAGAGAGCATTAAAAAAAAAAAAAATACAACGTATATGTTTTTGTGCGTCAAAAATTGTAATAACAACGCTCTTAAAAAAGCGTCACTAATTTATGGATAGACGCAAACGTCTTGTGTCACGAAAATCTGCAGAAGTGACGCGCCAATAAAAGCATCACATATCGAAAGTTACGTACGCAGAAGTCTTGCGTCACGAAAAGTTTGGTGACATCAAATTTAGCAATGTAACTCGTGACACTTTTAAATGTGTCAGGTATTTTTTTTGTGACACTAATAAACGTCACTAAATGCATTTTTTGTAAGATAGTTTAATAAAAAAAGTATTAAACACACAAGGGAAAAACTGAATGTGCAATCAAAATAACCAACATTTCAGCAAAATTTACAAATGTCAGAAAACCAAAATTATGTAAACAGAACAAAAGGAGACAAACTGAATGTTGAAGGACGGACCGCTTCATGAATTGGGGCGACCCAAAGTGTTGGTTGGGCCTGAGGCACCTGATCCCCAATCGAAACTTGAACAGGTTGATGCCGAAATTAACATTGTTGTCGGCAGCCAATGCTTCTTAAGGACAAGAACATGGATGCGTAGCCTTGGCTCCAGGTTTCGGGGTCAAAGTCATTGGGGGTAGATCAAAATAGCCCAGCGGTGGCCTCTCGCCGTGAATTCACAGCTCTGGATGGCTTGGTCGGCGCCTAGTCGTTCTTTGTAATGGGAATAGTCCCTCAGCACCCACACGTGGGAACTCTTGTGCAGCTTTCCGACTTCCTCTTCCATCAGAGATGAGTAGCAAATTTTCGTCTTCGGGACAAAATATATTGGGCGAAGAATATTGTACGGCGTATCGTAATTTTTCTGGAATTAGAATTGATGAAGTGTATTATATTGAGAGAAGAAGAAGAAGAAGAAGAAGAAGCAACTAAAGAGAGAGAAAAGGGTGGAAACGGTAATAAATTAAATATAAAAAATTCTTAAGAAATACAAAATGAGGAGCTAGGTGGGTAGATATGGAATGTAGAATTAGCCATGCCATTTAAGTAATAAAATATTAATAAATGACGCTTGGTGTCTTTTAATCTTTTTTCAACATGGCCTTGCGGGTTGACAAAGGACATCGGCACAAAGCTGAACTTGGACTTTTGGTAATTTGAACCACTTCATTATTGACCCACCAATCACCTTGTCTCAGACTTGTATGGGTCAATCCAATCGAATTAATTTTATCTTAAATGTATTGAAGTTTTTTTTATTTTTTCTTTTGTCGGAATGATAGAAAGCTCACATTAAAACCAAATCAAAGGTTGAATACAAACAGGTGAAAACCGAATAAGCCGAGATGAGAGAGAACCATACGCAGGTGGCCTAGAATAACAACAAAGATAGAGAGAGTCTAAAGCAGTTAACTAACAACTGAACCAAAGACACTCTAGCCAAAGAAGAAAAATAACATAAAGGGAAATAAAGTTGAAGACTTCCACTGATCCAAGACCCTAGACCATCTTCAACCTTGTCTTCCTCTTTCCAACCTTGGACTTTATTCAACCTTGCGGGTTGACATAGGACCCCATCGGCACAGACCCTAGACCATCTTCAACCCAGCCTTTAAGAGCAGTATCAACAATTAGACGAGCCGGCCGCGAAACTCTTTCAAACATCCACAAGTTCCGAGATTTCCAAAAGCCACCATAAAATATAAGTAGAGAGTTGGATTCTTGCTTCAGAAATATCCCTGTTATCAAGCTCATAGATGTGCCATCACCAATCCTTCACAGAATCCTGACTCTTAGGCCTATCCCAATAAATAAGATATAATTTCCAAACTAGTGAGGCCTTGGGACCAAAAAAACAGGACATGCTCTACAGTTTCCTCAACTAACCCACAAACTTTACAAATATGATCAATATCTAAGCCTTTCCTCTTCAGATTCACTCCAATAGGTAAATTACCAGAAATGCATTTCCACACAAAATGTTTAATCTTTCCTTTGATCTTCAATTTCCATAGTCTGCTTCTAGCTTTTTGATCTCTGATAATAGCATCACTACTTTGAGCCCTGTCTAGTGTGAGTAGTTTCTGATGATTAAGGAAAGAATAGGTATTAGCAACAGAGAATTTATCCCTTTTTATCAAGTCTCCAGACTTATCTGTCCTCAACCTCAGGATTAAGAGTAGAAATTTTCTTAATTGCTGCACAGTCTTGCTCAGAGAAGATCTGATTCAGAAGTTGTACATTCCAGGATGTAAATTTAGTTAATTGATGATCCATATTTAATTAATACGAAATGCATATTTGTTATATTTTAAGTTAAATATATACATGATGCATATTTAGTTCATTCATAGTTAGTTCATTGATTATTCATATTTAGTTAATACAAAATGCATATTTAGTTCATCTATAGTGCATATTCATTATATTTAAATTAAATAATTACATGTGCATATTTAGTTCATTCAGGATGCATATTTAGTTCATCCATAATACATATTTATTATATTTAAATTAAATATACACTGATGCATATTTAGTTCAATCATGATGCATATTTAATTATTACAAAATGCATATTTAGTTCATCCATGGTGTATTTTTATTATATTTAAATTAAATATATAATGATGCATATTTAGTTCATTGATTATGGATATTTATTATATTTTTAAATTAAATATATAATGATGCATATTTAATTAATTCATTATGCATATTAGTTCATTGATGATGCATTTCGCTCATAGGAAATGCATATTTGTCGTATTTAAATTAAATATATAATGATGCATATTTAGTTCATTCATGATGCATATTTAGTTAATAGGAAATGAATATTTAGCTCATTCATGGTGCATATTTATTATATTTAAATTAAATATATAATGACGCATATTTAGTTAATTAATTAATAATGCATATTTAGTTCATTGATGATGCATATTTAGTTAATACGAAATGCATATCTGTTATATCTAAATTAAATATACAATGATGGGATTACATATACAATTCCTACCAAACACATATTTTGTTCATATTAAGTGCATAGTGCTGAATGCATATTTACTTCATACATAATGTATACTAAGGTCAACGGTCAACGCTGAAATTCAACGGGTCTCGCCGAAAATCAATATTAGAAGTCAATGGTCAACGCCAGAAATCAACGGTCAAGGTCAAATGGTCAAAATAATATTTAAATAATTAAAATAATAAAAATAAAAGATTATTATTTAAATAAAAAGTTAAATCTTGGTCATACATATTGCTACATATCTAGTGGCTAAGAATGAGTCACATCCGACATTTCCCCATTTGATACAATCCCTATATATATAGATTTGCATATCAAAGACCTGCCTCAAAATTATCTATTTTATTTAGTTCATCAAAGCCGCTAATTAAATAAAAATAATTATCTTGAATCTTAATGGCTGGTAAGAATAGTATTTGTCCCTAGCCCGTGCCCAGAGACTCAATCCCGAGATGTTTATCACATGCCACACACCACTTAACGTTATAATCCTATACAACACAGCGTGCGAATATTCGATAATTTGCATCCAAATAATAATTTAAAAGTTTCTATAAATATGTGAACATTTGAATCCCCGTTAATGATTCATCTTATCAATCGTGTTAGGATATTTTAATCCTTCGGCATGTGACGATGGGATTAATTTGAACAACTTTTTGGTGTTTTGGGTTTTGAAGGCCATGAAACCTTGTGTGTAGCAATTTTCCCAATGGCAACTGGAAAATGTTTGGCTGAATTTTTTTCTTGGATGCAAATTAATTTCACTCGACATAATTTACAGTTGTATTTCTTAGTCCATGCTGTTATGGAAAAGAAAAATGCTACATTATTAACCTAGTGTACAACTAGGTTGACAATACAAGTGAAAACATCCACTTGTGTATTTTTTTATTTTTATTTTTTTGAATGTTTTCACTTGTGTTGTCAACCTAGTTGTATACTAAATTGGCAATGTAGCATTACTCTATGGAAAAAGGGAGAAACAATAAATCTTATGGAGTCGAAGTGAGATGTATGTGGGACAAAAAATGCTAAGAAAATCCAATGATATTAAAAGTGCTAAAATAAACTAATAGAGACCAGAATTGAACAAAGGAAAAAAGATTTTGGGACTTCAAATTTATGGGATAAAAAAGACGAATGGGATTGTCAGTGTATATAATCTATATATATAAAATAAAAATTAACATTTACTAAAAATAGTAGCAAAAAAATAGTCAGAATTTAATGCAGCCTATAAATAGTAAATTTTATTATTTTTTTCTTTAAAAATCATACAGCATTAAATGTTACCTTAAATTTTGGGTTTTAATTCATTTTATTATTTAAAAAATTCGGCTAATATTTATTAAGTGTGTATGTTTTTATTTTTATTTTTTTTTTAGAAGCAACAAACAATATTAAAATCTCGGTCTCTATATTTATAAAATCTTAATTCAAAATATAACAAAAGTTTTAAAATCTCGGTCTTTATATTTGTGCCTTTTAAAAAAAAATTGAACGCTAAAAATATTCTTTAAATTGCATAATCAATCAATTAATTTTAATTTTTTAAAAATTACTATGCTTATTTTTTATAATATGCATAAAGTAAAAATAATTAATTCATCTTTAGATATATAATTTATAATCTTAATATACTATCATTTGGTGTAGACATTTATTATATAAAGCATAATATACTTTTATTCCATAAAATTAAATATATTTAACGAAAATAAAAAAATTTCTTCAGATCAGTCGGGTGATTGAATTACTTTTATGTGATATTTAAAATAGTCAAAAAACTTGACACAACTTGGTTGGTCCCAAGTGACTAAGTTATGTATCAGTTCGACCACACCAAATCGATTATTGAACCTAAATATAAATTTTATATTGAAAATATTTTATTACGTGAATGTGGTGTAGTCAAAACTTCAAATATGTATTAACAATACTTTTATGACAACATGTTTAGTGATTTATGAATATTTATATATTATTTTATGAATATTTATGTGAATTAAATAATATTTTATTATAATATTTATTAATGTATAGTAAATATAAGGTTTTCAAACAATCAAACTATTTTATTAAATCATTTGTGGTTTGTTTAGATTTTTTATTATTATATATATATATAGTATTTTTGTAATAAATTTAAATAAAATATGTTACTTAGATATCTAAACAATTTATAAATTCAAGTGTTTAAACAAATTGATAAATAATTTATAAATCTCTATTTTATTTAAATATATAGTTTTTTTCTAAATAATTTTAAATATAACAAAATTTATTTAGAAAATCATATCGATCCTACCAGTCCAATCGACTGGTGTTGACGGATTTGAGAGAAAATAATTTATTCGAGCAAACTAAACTGGTTATAAACCGGTTCTCAGTCCATCCGGTCGGACTGTGTGCAACACGGTTTAATTTAAAAACAATGGATAAATCATGATTAATGTTATTTTATATTTAATTTATAATACAATCTTAATATTGTTTTTCCGTGCATCGCACGGGCCACAGACTAGTATGAATGACAAATAGCAAAAGATATCAGTTTTTGGGTCCATTATTTTACTCTATCCTACTTTATATATATACTAGTACCTCCCGTGTAATGCAGATGCTTTTTAAAAAAAAAATTCTTAAATTTTAAAATTAATGAAAAAAAGGGTTTAAAATGTAAATATTTTTTACAAAAATTTATATTATTATATATTTTAGAATGACACTTGTTAGTACTTGTGCAACTTACTTGTGTTATAGTATTATAATAATTTTTTCTAACTTGTACCATATAACTAATTTAAATATAAATAAATTAACTAATAAATAATCTTATTTTTCTAATTGCTACTAATAAGTAATTTTGTTATTATTATAAATATAAATAAAAATTTATTTATCTTATACATACAATATGAATGCGAAATCGAATCTCAGCAAAAAATGATTAATTTGACATATTATATATGTAAAACTAACATGAAATACAAAAGTTATCAGCTTTTAAAATACATTTACAATTCAATTCTTATAATAGGAAATGATAATAAAATTCAATTAATTAATACATTTAAAATGACCACAAATAATAAATATATATATGGATAATCAGGATTCAATTATTTTTAAATAGGAAACAAACTAAAATCTATCCAAACCAAATAATGAAGCATAAAATTTTGCTACATAGGATCCTAAGACATGCGAGTCTGCCACTTAGGCTCAGCACAATTGAAAATTATATAAAGGGGATATATATGTATATATAAATTTATTCTAAAAATTTAATATCCAAAAATAAATCTACATTATAAATTATTTATTAATCAATGTTAAATAATGTAACCATAGACTTAAATTATTGCATAGACTTTGGAATCGAGCTACGGTCTTCTAAAAACAACTTTGCATATGACCAAACTCTTGCCATCTTTCAGGTTGCTAAAGCCTACAACCTTGATTTAAACTAATTATTGAAAAACCAAAACCATCTCCCAAGGCATTTGCCCACTAATTATATTTTCTCCTTTTTTTTATTAAAATTATTACTCATTTTTATTATCGTTACTTGTCGAAGCCGGGAGTGGTGCCCAAATTCCAACCAATTAATTGATTTATTCAGTAACAAAATCTTTGGAATTTGGTCCAAAGGGTCAACCATATCAGCCTCATTCTCCAGGCCTGATTTAATCCAGGTTAGCATTGGAACTATATATATATATATATCAATATTTATTTTCTTATCCTAATCCTAACTTACTTAAAAGTAAGGCCTTGGAAAAAAAAATAAAAATAAAAAAAAGGGCCAATATTTGGGTCGTGGTCACGTGCCATGTGGGGTGACACATCAAAATTCAATTCACGAAAATATGTATACTCATTATTAAGTTTGAGATGCTTTGGCAAATTGACAGCCAAACATTTGCAAGGTCATTTCCATATTTTATTTGCAATACAAAACTTTCTTTCATATCTTTACGCAATTTGATTTAAAAATATTCCAAAAAGATGATATATTGCTTCAAAAACGAATGAATAGCAATCCTCCTCATTCTAATTAATTTAAGCTGAATTGCGCACATTGATATATTATGCAAGGAAAGGTTAATTAAATTATTGACAGATGTCTTTAGTTTCATGTTAATGGTCAGTGT
>BKCP01004428.1:367263-377968 GCA_008636005.1 Striga asiatica | reverse complement strand
TTGCTTATCATCCCCTGCTCTCTCAATTATTGACCCCTTTTTTTGGGTTGTTTTCTTTTAAAAAAAAAAAATCACTTTAAACCCACAATAATGTTGCAAAACAAAGGGCTTTCAAAGATTCTGTGTATTGTCTTACTTCATTGGCTACATAGATCAAAAATGTAATTTTTTGGCTCTTGTATTACTGAATAAAATACTAAAACTCTCACATTTTCTCATATTATTTTTTTGGTTATTTTTCTTTTTCTTGTACTTTGTCCAGGATATGGCTCTAGTGGATCAGTGAATATGCAGCAAGGGGTTATTTTTACACCATCACAGTGGATGGAGCTTGAGCATCAAACCTTGATCTACAAATACATTACTGCAAATGTGCCTATACCTTCTTATCTTCTCAAACCCATACGCAAAGCTTTCGAGTCCGTCGGCTTTCTGGGCTTTCCGGGCTTCAGATCGGGTGTCTGTGAGTACTCATCTTCTACTATTCAACTCCTTTTTTCACAACAAATATTCTTTTCATTAACACATTTGCTTCTTTTGTGAATAGTTCAGATGTTGAAAATTGAAATATATGTTCTCTTTTTTGGTCTATTGAATTCCAAGTTCATGAAGTCCAACATTGTGAAATCACTGTCCATTTAGTTGATTTGTAAATTGTTTCAGCTGTATGGCTTCTTATTTTTATTTATTGCAAGCTGCCCCTAGAAGTTCAGGCTGACGACAAAATAGCCAATGAGTTCTCTGAAATTACAAGCATACCTTCAAGCATGATTTTTCTCTTGCATTGCCCCCCTAATATCAGGAACTAGTTCAAAGATCCACCTGACATTTTATAGAAATTTTATCTTCCCACCACTCCTTGTATTGCAGGACAAAATCAACCTTGAAGGCTGGTTCTGTAATTTCAAAAAATAAATCCAGAGCTCTTGGTTTTTTTGCTTCTCTAATGGCAATTCAGTCAAAATGATAGGGGAGTTCAACTTAAGATCTACAAAATGATACTTACTCTTACCTTGGTGTTTGAAAAATTGGAAACAAATATCCCCTCCCACTCCCTATGTATGTAACCCAGGACTGATTATTAAGTTTTGCAACAATTATTTTCATTTAATTAATTTCCATTTTGAACATTTATTTATATATTGTATATACAGTGGGATGGGGTGGTTTAGACCCGGAGCCCGGTCGATGCCGGAGGACAGACGGGAAGAAATGGCGGTGCTCAAAGGAAGTTGTTGCCGACCAAAAGTATTGCGAACGCCACATCAACAGAGGCCGCCATCGTTCAAGAAAGCCTGTGGAAGGCCAATCGGCCCCCTATTCCACCACCACAAATACCAATAACAATAATCATCATCCATCCCGAATACCCGATAATATGAACCGGTGAGTATGAGTTTCCTAGGAAAAATTGTAATTTTAGTTCTGTTGGTTTAACGATATAGCAATTTTAGTCCCACGGTTCTGACTTTTTTGCCTTTTGGTCCTGTGATTTAATATTTTGCTTGACGACTGAAATCGCAAGAGATTTTAAATTACAGGACTAGAAGCGCAACAAATTTTTAAATTACAGGACTTAAATTGTTAATCGAAAATCTGGAAATTTGTTGCAATTTCAGTCCTTCAGCAAAATATTAAATCACAGGACCGAAAGGTGAAATGTTGGAACAATTTGGAATTAAAATTGCTATGGGGTTAAACCAGCAGCAAGACTAAAAATGCAATTTTGCCGAGCTTCCTAACAATTTTTTTTTTATATTTAATTTAAAAAATTCTCTTCTCCAAAGGAAGAAAAAAAAATGAATATCTTTACATCAATGCTCGTCTAGTTTCAAGTGTGACAGAACAAATGAATGTCATATACTCATATATTCGTGTATGATGATATTGGTTTAGTAGTTTCACTTGTCGTAAATTTTCCTATGTTACCATATCCACCGTGTCTTGCAGAGGTACCACACAAAATAAAGATGAGCCATTGTACCAAAAAAACGACACACACAAGTCGAAAGAAGATGAATTCGGATTAGTCTGCTCCGACTCTCTACTAAACCCCCTCAACCAAACCTCATCCCTCCTCAACCTCAAAACCTTATACAATAATAATAATAGCAATCTGGAAGGCGAGATGGGCCTGGGCCTGAGTGTGGGCCCAGCCATGGGGGGCCCACTTGGGGAGGCCCTGTGGGACGGCAGCAGCCCACGGGCCTCACCAACAGGGGTCCTCCAGAGGGGCGCATTCGGGTCCCTTTCCAATAGCCCTCGGGCTGGGCCCGGCAGCGGGATTTTTGGGCCGGGCCTAGCGGGCCCTTTGCTGCCCACTATCTAGTGGGCTTCATTATAGTGTACTTGGGATTTTTAACACTATTGCCTCATTTGTATGTTTGGAATTTGGATCAATGTTTGCTACTTTTCGTTATTAGTTGGAATATCGTAAACTTTATGTGTGTGTAACCTTTTTTATTTTTCTTAATTTTCGGTGTACCATTTGTTTGATTGATCTGAAAGTCTGGTGAGAGTGTCTTTAGGTTGGTTGGAAGGGAGCATGCTCGTGGTTGGGGATGTTGTAGTATTGATACTTGTACGGCATTTTGGTAAAAGCTTGAATAATGAGCATAAAGAATAAGACAGGATAATATTTTTGACAAAAATAGTGCCGAGGCATGCATAATTGATAATTAATGAACTTCAAGATTTCATAATTTATTCCCGGTTTNTAGGTACATAATATTGTACATAGGAGTGTACATAACACTCACATTGTGTGGGATTCACCAAAAATAAAAAATCAAGTGAACTCTACTCCATTTGACTGTTATGTACACGTTTATGTACATTTATTATTTACTTGTAGCATTTTTCAAAAAAAAAAAAAATATTTTTAACGGATCTTCTGTAACGCCCCATTTTGATTTTAAAGCAATTCTGAACTTTCAGAAAAATCAGCATAAAATTTTCAAAACTCATTTCAAAAACATATATGGCGTTATTCATTTTATTCAAATCCTCTTCATGTCATAACATCAATGTTATACTATAATTCATCAAACATGAAACTCTACTCCCATAAGGGTTCATAAAAACATAAGTCATCAATTCACCCGAATCGGTTTCTCAAAATAAAACACAAGTTTGGAAGATATAACAACGTCAACAGGGCATCTCCCCAATAGTGTCTTAACACCTCATAAAAATCTCAGAGTTCGAAATTCATCAATAATCATAAATATAGCGGAAGCAACTCAAGTAAGGGTCTAGTCATCTAGACCGACCACCACTCGCCTCACCTTGCCGTGCCCGTAACCAGCTTAACCTGAAATAGAAACCGTAGTGTTCACCACTATGCAATAAACGATATTCATAATGTAAACAGTAAAAAGAAACAGTATAATCGCAGCATGTATAAGAATCAATCAAGTATCCCAAATTTCATCATAGTGTTCAGACTCATGTGCACATCTATACCAATAGACTACTGTAGGTAGATGTATTGAATGTCCCTCGGACTTCTATCGAATGCCCCATGGGCTTTACATCTATGCCCCTCGGGCTTCTATCGATGCCCAGTCAGTAGGAGTAACCCCTAGGGTTTTCATTTCATAATTACGGGGACAACCGTTCGACGGCCGGTACAGCTCACATCGAAGGTTACATGATTCGTAGGCACACATCGATCATACACAAGTAAGGCACAATATTTATTGCATAGCAATTTCAAATAGAACCCACCAGGTCGAAAGTAAGAGATAACACAAATGCACGTGTAGGCGGCGAGCTCGGCTCGTCAAGCACCTACATATATTAAAGTAATCCTATAAATGACTATTCCACATATTGATACACTCATATCAACATTCATTTGATTAGACTCGACTCATATAGTTCACAAAAGCAAGCAATAAAAAGATAAACTTTATTTTCGAAAACACCACATAAATTTTCAAAACATAATCCACGCAGCAATTTTGAAATCGACACCAAATGCGGCACATAATTCATATTAACCCGAATCCAATTGCATATGAATCCTGAGACATGCCTCTACAATTCTTATGAAGACATCAGAAACAAATAATGGCATTTAGTAGGTCATAAATCATCAAACATATGAAACACACTTGCTGTTAAAAACCTGAAAACAAATGACTGATAAGACCTCAGTATTTTCAAAATAAATGAAGCTACAGACAAGCTATCAAGGAAATTCAAAAACCAAAATGTAGCTAACTCAAATATCTACAACTTTGCTGAAGACCACATTGGCAAATAATGATTCTTTATCTGGGTTTAAACATAAAACATTCGGGTCATGAAATCTATCAGAAATAATTTTGGTTTACAAACAGCACCTCTGTTTTTATCTGCTAAATTATGCAACAAACCTCCAAATGACTTGATTCAAAAACCTATGGAAAACCAAGAAATAAGACTACAATTTTTATAAAAGACCACTTTCACATTTGAGCATGTTAGAATATCAATTGCAGACCAAACATTAACATCATGTGCACAGCTCGGTTTCCAGACAAACTGCTTGCACAACATTTTTGTAAAATTCACATCTCATACTACACTTATCATATTGACATGATTCTCACCTTATTAGAAACCTAAGAGACAGCCCTACAACTTTCATTTAAAACACTGAAGCAAATAAGGTCATTAAGAAGGGGAAAAACCAATTAACATTAAGAACCACTTTTCTACCAAAAGTATAAACTCATCTCATGCATTTCCCACGTCAATTTAACACAAACCAAGCTACAGTCATCATATCAGCATAAATTTACCTCATCAGAAAGCTTAGAATTAGACCTATAACGTTCATGAAGATCACAAACTCATCCGAGCACATTAAGACGCAACAAACAGGTAAAACATTCAACATGAACTTGCTGCCGGGTTTTGTTAAAAACTGCTCGCGCAATATTTTATGTAAAAATCATAACTCTCTCATTTAAAATCAAATTTTCAAATTTACAAAACTCACAGAACCATAACAGAATGAACTATAACATATGAAGAACATAATTTCAGAAAACTAGTTTTTCATGCCCTTTCAGAGGCTCGTCAGAGGCTGTAAAATCATAATTCAATATGCAAAACTCGGTGCACATGTTCAATTCTTTCTCCATACATACACAACACATTAAAACTTAAATTTGCATACTAATACATGGATTTAACATCACGTTTCATGAACTACCAGCCTTCAATATGATATCCCAATTATTCACGGATCCACATCAAACACATATAAGATTCTTAATCAACTCATATAAAAGTTTATCATGCAATTTAACAATTATAGATACAAATACATAGAATAAAAGGGGTTCGAGCCTTCTTATACCATTCTCGGGTTATAGAAAAATGAGTCGGGAGAAGGTTGATGGGAGTCGACGGTTATACGCGTGGAGGACCAGCGACTGCAAGACGGCGGCTCGCGGAGGGAAGAACTCGCCAGACGTTGCCGGCCTGCTCGCGGTGGATAAGGGCGGCGACGTCGGAATTCGGGCCTGCTCGCGGTGGAAGGGACTCGCTGGTCGTCGGAAGCGGGGCCTGCGGGTCTGGTTCTCACGAGAGGAGGGATCACCGGCGGGGGTTGCAGCGAACAGGATGATCTCGAGCGATGGAGAGGAAGATGGTGGTGATCAGTTTTTAGTGAGGGAAGGAGAGCGATGAAGGTGACGAGAGAGGGATAGATTTCTCTCTTCTGCGCACGACGATAGCGAGAGAGAGATGATGAGGGAGAGCTGCGCGTAATATCGAAAGAGAGGAGAAAGAGCTGGATTTAACGAGGTTAGGGTATAAACCTTGCCCAACAAGAAAAGGAGGGAAGCAGGTCAGGTCGGCCGGTTCTATGCGGCAGGTCTTGGGCGCCGGGTTGGGCTGTCCACGGCACACTGCCGGTTTCTCGGGCTCGACACTTAACGAATATTCAAGGCTCGAAAAATAAGTACGATGACCCGAAAAATAAATAAATTAAACCGACATTATACATATATTGCACACAATATTTATTTAATATCAACAAGCAATTAAAACAATTTGGCAATTAATATCAATAATAATAATAATAATAATAATAATAATAATAATAATAATAATAATAATAATAATAATAAATAATAATAATAATAATAATAATAATAATAATAACAATAATAATAATAATAATAATAATAATAATAATAATAATAATTCCACAATTATCCAAAAATCCAAATAAACGAACGGGGCCTTACATCTTCTCTAGTATTTTAGGGTGTGTTTGTTAAACAATTTATTCAATCCAAATTAATTCATACTCAAAATCTAACTTCACCTTCACTCAACCTCACTATCCTCAATATTATCCATATAATTAAATAATAACAATCAATCATTTTTACACATCATATCAACTTTAAATCACTATTCATGCACTCACATAATTTAGCTAACCATCACTTCAAATCATATCTCTCTACTTTTATATTAAATCAATTTTAATTATTTTATTTTAAATATTTTAATATAAAAGCATAACCTGACTAACAAACACACTCTTAATTTAGGTTGCCTAGTATAAGCATGTGTATTTTAATAACTAGTGTGTCATTGGATATTAAGAATTTTTTTAGAAAAATAATGAATTGAGAAAAGTGCGATGTGAAAAGAATAAATTGTAGGAGTTGATAACATCATGAATTCAATAAACAATTATGCTAGATTTTAAGATTATGGATTCTTAAAAATAAGTTTTCTAAGTGGAACACGAGCTCCATGGATGAATTGCATCAACAGGTATTATAGTCTTTTCCCAATTAAATAGTCTTACTCCTATTATAGGATCACTGTTTTTTATTTTGATGGGGAAAAATTTGTATTTGAATTGGTGTATAAAGGACCATACCAATAAGGTGCATATATACAATTAAAGTAAGGCACCAATAATTACCTAGCCCTAATATTATTAGGTATTTGTTCAATTTTTTTTTTTTTTCAAATGATAATTATATGAAAAAGTGAGAAACTCAAAAAGAGTACACCTGAGGTGTCAACGGACACCACTAAAGACAGCACAAAGACTGGATCCACCCTCTTGAAATTACATAGTCGACCAAGGGGCCGCAATCACCCGCAAAACAAAAGAATTACTAAAAGGAGACATGACAACTCTATGAAGGAGACTAGATCCAGACGCTTGTAGACTTAAACTGAAAATTAGAAGAAGAAAATACAAACAAAACAACTACAACACACACGTAATAGAAACAATAAAGCCCTCCCCGGCCACCCTATAACTTCACCTACACTGCAACCACCCGAGTCAACAAATCGAAGATGGTCTACAAAGAAGAGCCCGACCTCAACCAAGAATACCAATCCGGAAACTCCACAGTCCAAAATGGCTATAGCTCACCAGATCTAAAACCCTCGACCCCGATTAAGCCTTCAAGGCAAACGACCACCTCCAAACAGCATCCAAAGGTCGAAACCCGCCATCCACCTGCCCCTAAACACAAGCAAAGTTAACCCACCCGCCGATGGCGCAACCCTTGTGGAGAAGCTAGCCCCTGAACATGAAAAGCGCAAATGGGGGGATACGAAGGCACTGACCTCGACATCGCACACGAAGGACAATTCCCATCGTCCACTTACCTTTGAACAAAAGCAGAAGTCGACCTGCTGAAGGAGGACCCCCTGTAAAGAGGGAGCCGACCATGACACAAGAAATTCATGGAGGGGAAAGGAAACGAGGACACCTGCGCCAGCCGCCTAGAGGATGGAGGAGAGAGTTGAGGAGGCGAGGAGGCATAAATTACTCTCTAATGTTNCCTTCGGCAGAGGAGACGTATTTGTTAATAATTAATTTTCAAGTATCTGCTCAATTAGTGCATGTCAATTACGTAGCCAATGAACTTTACTTTATTTAGACCACATGTTATTTATAATTGAATAACTGATGTAGTTGTATATAATATACTTACCATAATTGAACTGTAAAAAAACAATATATTTAACAAACTTCTATTAGACTAATTATTTCTAGAGAAAATATATTATAGAGTTTTTAGTTGCACAACTTTATACTATTAATCTTCAAACTACCTAAAACAATCTGGTCCATCTTCTATATAAGTAATGAAATTACCGTGGTATATACCACAATTGTGGTTAAAACCTGAAAATCAATATACTAGCATACTCAATGACATAGATCAAATATGGTGAATATCAAATATGGTGAATAGCATGAAAATTGCATGCAATGTGATATTTATTATGTCTATTTTCAAGTGGCACAACTTTACTTATTGAGGATATCAATCAATATACAAACAATTACAAAATGAATAAAATAACTTAAAGCGAGTATAGAATGAAATCAAAATCATCAACTATATCTTGCAGAAAACTACATAATCCAAACAAGTATATAATCCAACTGAAGTTCAACTCATAGAACATAAACTCTTACTAAACTAGAGCAATATCTGAAATAAGACTCATATGAGAAGTATGTTCATGAAACATCTTAGGTGTTAATGCCATAGTTAGTGGATCGACTAGCATAATGGTTGTTATATGTTTTACAGAAATTTGTCTGTTTTGAACTCTCTCCTTAACAAGAAACTTAATGTCAACGAATTTTGACATAGTGGAATTTATGTTATTATTGGAGTAAACTACGATCGAATTATTGTGCGATATATCTTTAGTACCTTCTCAATGTCGCCCACCACTTTTGGACCAGTGTCAAAATTTTGCAGTCATATTGTATGATTAAACATCTCATAACATTCAATGAACTCTCCATCAATGGTAGTAGAAGCTATGAGAGTCTGTTTATCCAAAAAATAACCACTATTGCCAGCGTGAACGCCTATTCTTGATGTGGAATGGTTGCTATCTTCACATCCAACAAAATTGAAGTCTGAATATCGACTGATCTCCAAACTCTCCAACCTTCAATAGATGAGCATGTGAGTTATTTTTATATTTAGATAACACATTATGTGTTTGGTTACTCTCTAATGTTGCTCTCCTGAAACATTATATTGGGATGAGTACACACTTGAGAATACATCAGATTTCCCACTACTAATGCTTAAAGAATCTTTTGCATCTCATTTTTCTCATGATCATTATAAAAGTTTCTATAAGACTAAAATACATCAAAATTTCTTAAAACTTTATTTTCTTAAAGATACACCAAAGTTTTTATAAGAATAAAATACACCAAAATACACTCAATATGAGATGGACTGACTAAACTAAGAAAATATAATCAAAAGAAAATGAAACAAGAACAAAGAATTAACTAAAAATACGTAAGACAAATATATGGGAATGAGAGATTCTAAGACTATGGTTTCAATTAACAGTTAGGATCCTTCAAAGATATCACAACTAAATGTTTCTTTTGTCTACCCTATAAGATGATCACAAACTTAGCTCATCGTCCCTCTCGAGATCTATAAAATCGTAGATTAAATCACATATATTAGCGTCACCACTCAACACATGCAATTCAACTCCAAATAAACCAAAAGGTCTAATATCCTCACAACGACCTACTAATCTCTCGATTCAAGCAAGTAAAATGTGTTAAATATTGAAGACCTTATATTGAACTCATCTCTTGAATTATGAACAATATTGTCAAACATGTAGAGTGTGCTTGGATACAAATTAGTTCCAAAAAATATCCAGATTTACACTGTTCATTCGAAAATAATTTTAGAAATGTTATATCTGCACCTTATGTGGGGCCCGCGGGTTTGTGTGTATCACATAATCCCATTTGGACATAATAATCTCAAAATCATTTTCAGATGGGTCCCGCCATGTTGGATGTCTAACCAAATTATCTGGTTTCATGCTGAAAAGAACCGTTGCCCCATTAAAAAAAAAAAAACAAAAAGCAAAAAAAAACGAAAATCAAGGCTTCTGTTCGACATTGCAGTTCATAACACTATTATGTTCGAATGTGGAAAAACATTGCCCCATAAAAAACAAACAGCGAAAAAACGAAAATCAAATTATGTTCAATATTAGCATAATATTATTTATGTTCGATATAAATAGCCTAACATTATTATGTTCGAAAACAAAAATTTGCTCCATAAAAAAAAGCGAAAAATTGATTGGTCAATTCTTATGTTCGACTAATATTATTATGTTCAATATTATTTATTAGCATAACGTTATTATGTTTGATAATTAAAAAAAAATAAACAAATAACCTGGCGAAACATGAAATCAATTGTAGCACTATTTAAAAAAACAACAAATAACCGGGCGAACCATGAGATGAATTAGTATTACAGGCCGAGAATTTTGACAATAACTACACAGCAAAAAAGTCCAAGAACAAAAAATAAAAGAAAACAAGCCGAATCAGTATTGCCCGAGTTGTTCGTCATTAATTGGTTGCGTCCATGTGCCAGGGTTTCAGAATATTCTGTTGCATACCCACTGTCTGTCTGCAGTTGTTTGTGAAGAATTACCGTGACCAGTCCGGAATGTAGTTTGACTTGGTTGTGAAGAATATTGACGACGAACATCATCCGCCCAAATGAAGGACCGGTGGTGTTTCATTTGAGCTGGACATCGAAAAAAATATTTTCCGTAGTTTTTTTCCGTTCTTGCCATTAACAGGACCACACGACCCTCCCCACAATAGCAGAAAGGAGCTTTCATATTATACTCTTTT